>KN474735.1:101002-168382 GCA_000787095.1 Periophthalmodon schlosseri
GCTACCAGTGGACCAAGCGCTGCCGAATGAGGAGTTAGGGGAGGGCAGGGAACCACCGGTGTCTTGCGTTTGGAGCGGCTGGTGTGGGAAGCCCAAGCCGGGGAGGAGAGGCGACTCCATGGGCGATTTCTCTTTCCCACCGCCGGTTGATTCGGCGTCAGATGAGGACGCAGAGGAAGAGGTCGGCTCCAGCGAAGGTGTCGGGGTAGAGGGAGCAGGGTCCGCCTGGTCTTGCTGTTGCTGATGGTGAGTTTTGTCCATCAGTAAATCATCCTGCATGGTTTGTCGAGCTGAATGAGAAAGATACGAGGAGTTAATGTTGTTATTCACAAGATCATACGCCGGGTTTCTATTGCTGCTGTAATATCTAATCAACTGGGACAAGTCCGACAGCGAGATGACGTTGGACGGACCGGGCGACTGCAAAGCGAACGCGTGATCACCCATTTAGAAGAATTTACAAAAGTGGGAAAAACTATCTATATAAACTTCTATAAAAAGCAATAATAGACGTTAGAATCCCACAAAATGATACGCGAAGGAAGGCAGCATATGGCTTTCCAACGGACTCGCCACGTCTCGCTTTTCTCTTTCCTTCCACGCAGGAGCCGAACAGCAAACTGATTCCACTGCCGTACGTGTGTGTGTGTTTTCGGCCAAAGGACCTCCCCTAAGTTCATTTGCATACGTCAGTAAATACAGCTGTCCTTCAACAAGGTTAAAGGTACATTTATCTTAACCAGATACACTCACATTTAAAAAAAACTACACGTCTAATCACTTTTACGCACGGGATTTTAGTGCGTAAAGATGCTATGAGCGAGGCGGTGCACACATAAAGTAGTGACTATTCATATAAATGGTCTAAGACTGTTTCATATATTGTATGTTAAGCATTGAAAATTGTTCTACAATACAAACATGCGTAGTTTGCTTAAGTATTAATAGCGCACACAGACTCTGCCCTAGATCCGCATTGACTCACAGCTGGAAACGAAACAAACTGTTCCTGGACTAATATTTGACGTAAGTCCTCACGCTGCTATCATCAAAACCTATCCATTCAAATTAATAACAAAAATGCAAAATAACTTAAAATAATAAAATAATAAGGCTAATAGTAATTGTCTTACAGCGCATTCATAGGTTTATAACTGTAGCCTATTGTTAGCCTTATTGCAATGCTCGTAAAATTTTAAATGGCCCGTATTCAAACTAGCACAGACAATAATTTTGATAGTTTAAGCTTTTGTCACTGCAATATTCAAAATACAATTATGACACACTGCTTATAACTACCTTGTCAACATTTATAATACAACGTACGCATAAGTGGATACCATGAACACGCATTAGTTTTGGCTACAATAGGTCTACAATTATGTGCCGTGGTCTATAATTTGAATGACTGTTATTATGGCACCGATAGGCTAAAACTTAAGACTTATCGCTTGTTTGTAGCTGCATTGCACACCACACACCGCACCGCTTTAATCCCAGGTTTTCTCCTCCAAAGCGGTTCTTCCAAGGTCATCAAGCCGGCGTAATAAGCAGCTACCGGGGTACTACGACACCGGCACTGTGCCCCAAAAGCCGGGCTGCCCTCTCGCCTGTTTACCGCTCTGATCTGAGACATCCGATACATGTCACGGAGCTGTCTTGCCCCGTAAGCCCCGGTATAATAATCCACATGCCCCTTTCAAACAAACGACAAACGCACGCGGTGCCCGTCCTTCTTTTAAGTTGAGGACATTACCTTTATCCTTCACCGTTTTGGGGGACTCTGTAAAAAAGATATTCAGTTTGCCTCGACTGGCTTAGATATGACAACGAGCTACCCTGGTGCCGAGAGAGTCAGCAGTTGCCTCAACAGCTGATTGACTGCGGCGCATGGATGAGACCGAGGAGGATGCTGGGAGTTGTAGTTTCTTCAGAAACACTAAAGCAACTTTTGGAAGGATTATATCCGACTAAAGCTTAATCTATTTAAAAATACAATATCTAATTACAGTCATACAATTGAAAAACTGAACATAATGTACTATACTTGAAGGGAAGGTATAATGTAATCAAAGGTACACTATGCAACTTTTCTGGTGGAGGGTCTCCCACCTGCTTGTCTCCATGTTCCACAGTGTGGAAATGTATGTAATGTATGTAAATAAATGTATGTATTTTATTATATATAATACATTGGAAAAACATGTATTCTTACTGTGAGGAGGGTCCTCTCTCCACAGAGATGAAAATGAATGCCATACTGTGAAATCTTCCAGGCAAAGCAATAAAATCTCCATGGAGATAAACAAACGGCAGATCATTTTCAGAAAAGATGCATAGTGCACCTTTAAATGTATATAGACTTCAGACCTGTGCAGTAACACTGTGACATATGCAATACTAGTCCTGATATTCAAAGAACATTGTGGTGGAATCACAGATTATCACGAGAAGGAACATCCAGTCTAGACACTTTTATTGGTGCAGACAGTTTATATCTGACAGGCTTTAAGTGCAACAATGATTTATGAGCGTACATATGGCCTTTAAAGTAAATAATAGGCCTGTATAATAATAAATATGTGACTATGTATCCATAAATCTTATATATAAACTGAACATTGTAGCCTGTATTTGCTGTCAGGGATCTGAACACAAAAGCTTGGCCTTGTTTATTTCAGTTCTCATTTCATTTGATCTTCATTTTAACAATAAGCAGATTGACCTATACTGACCTATACAGTGTCTATAATTGCCCAACAACTTCTATTTAGATTATTATTGATACCTTTTATGTGATGTAATTCCTCAGGGCTGAGGCTAACAGTAGGCACTGCTCTGTCTGAAGCTCTTTTACTCTAATTAGACTTTAAGCAGAGCTTTGTTTTAACACAATCTGACCATAAGAACAAACACTGAAACTACAACAGGAGAGCTGATTTGTACTGTGTGATTTTAAAAGTCTGTCAAAGAACATTACAGTTATGAGCAAGCATTAGCCAACTGTTAATAAGTTGGCTAATGCCTAAGTCAATTAGTGCACTCACCTTTTTGTTTAAATTCTTTTTTTTTTTTTTTTTCCTCGAGTTTTCAGACCATTTAAAATCTTCAGGTAGTGGTTGCTAATGTGTGCATTGTGTCACCATAGTAACTGTGGAACTATCCATATGCTGTCTCCCCAGTGTGATTGTGAAGTATCAGTATAACATTTTATATTACAGTTTATCAGTGGTGGAAAAAAATACTGACAATTTGTACTCAAGTAGCCTAAAAGTACAGTTACATAGCATAAAAATGTCCTACTCCATTACAAGTATGCCTACTGCTGCAAAATTTGTACTTAATTAATAGTAAAAACACACGGAAAATACTAGCTACTCTATCGGTTGTAGGTCATTGATGAGGCAGTCATGCATTAGGACAGTTAGGACTTGTACAGGAGCCTACTCAGTAACTTCTATGATTTAAAATGTAGGCCTATAATGTAGCCAAAGAAAATGTAGAATTATAATCAATTACAAGCAGCCTACACGGTTTAAAAATCTACACAACACTACAAATACCCAACCAATTTACTCAGTTATACCTGCGTATTTGTAATTAGTTACTTTCCACCCGTGTAATTTATATATCAGAACTGTAGACCTTTCCAAGATCAGTGTCAGGCTATGACTTTTAAAAGTGTAAATTTGTAGTATTTAAAATGATTACTTTTTGTCAATTGCAGCAAAACATACGCCCGTAACATCTTTAGAACAGCTTGTCTACTTCCAAGAGCCGTGAGCCGCGGATAATAATCTATTTTTGTACTTTCGTGAAGCTAAGGACCTTTAAACCATTTAAACTACATTTCCCACGGCGATTTACTTCCGCGTTGTCTTTGTTGTGATGACGTCAGACGCACAGCCGAGTCTATTTTGCTCAGCGAAGACAGACGAGCACTCCATGGAGTCTAGCGGTCACGCCGAAGCGAAAATAGAAGTGACAAGCGAAACCGTGGACGTTATAGGGTAGTTTTTACTTAGACCATTGCGTTAGCTTTAGATTGTTACCATGAACGTGAAGGAATAGTTTTAATCGGACGTAAAAAGCGAGGCTGCAGCTGTTGCGCCGTGATAGCACAAAGGCCTGTGTACAGCTACGTGGTATTAGCTCAGCTGCTAAATAGTTCAGTACGCCGATACATATGCAACAGTTAAAGTGTTTGAATCTTTTATTTAATTGACAGTAAAGTGAAGAATACATAGACAAAGGCCTGGAAATCGCCACGAAAATGTCGGAACAGAGTGCGGTTGTTATGCAACAGAATTTGGACAGGTGAGTTCAAGTTGAAAGCTAGTGGCTGCTACTGTTATGTAGCCAAAGGGTTACAAAAAAACGATTAATAGTGTTTTGTGTTGTGTTTGCTCTCTTTACATCATGAAAATTGAGTGAAAATTGTGTGGATAGGCTTTGTTGTGACGTTACATATTTTGTCTGTGGGGTGCACTATGTTCTATGTTGCCATTGCAGCAAACAGTAATTTAATACACTCGTAAGACTAGATCACAATCTCTGCTGCTACACGTAGATGGTCAAGTCACGTCTATTTTCACAATAATCCAGCTATGGTAATTCTTGTCACCAAGTTATTATAAAAAAAAGTATTTCTTGTAAATCAGCTAGAAAATGAAAGTGAGAGAGAAGGTGGCATTTACGGTTAATGCGAAATGGAGCTGGAGTCTATGTGACCCACTTTACAGTAGCTGGGGGCGACAAATCAATCAATAGCTTGTCTTGTGAAGTATTTGAACTTTGGAGAGCTTCACTGTAAACATACTTTACTCTATAGCCAACATAACATTACATAGGTGTTGGATCATAGCTGATAAACAATTGCGTTTAAAAAGCAATAGCCTGCATATTTAAAATGCTGTGTGAGGGTTTTTCAAAGGAACCTAACTGAAGGAAGTAAAAACAAAAAAATAAAAATTCAACTTTTTCATTTTTTTTCAGAATATGAGGCCATCTATGTATTTCGTAGGTCTATAGGTCTGTGTCTTAATATCAACCAAAATTTGTATTAGTCTACTACTCATTTTATTTAGATGATAAGTATTTATATGGGGCAACAGCAGAAAGGAGAGGTTAGTGAGTGAGACAGGTGAAGAGTTGGTATTTTTGGCATGTAGGTAAAAATGTAGATTAAACTCATGATTCACAAGTTTAATCTGTCTTTATATTTATACATGATTTCCTCTTAGTACTTTTTTCTGCATAAATAGTTGTTTTTGCATGAACTCCAGTGAAGGTGTAGTCTTGTGAGTGCAGTTTGGGTGAGACACACAGAGATGCGTAATAGTTTCGAGAGGTTTTGCCACACACCCCTTTTAGTTGACTAATCGATTGGCAGGACATGCCTTTAGTCGACTACAGCCCTAGTATTTTGCTTTTATTGTAAGAAGGATGGGGTAGGGGTTAAATGAGATTTGAACTCCATCCTCCTTAATGTGTGGAATGTGTTATATTAATGAGTACATTTTTAATCTTTTTTTCCTGTCAACCCTTCAATACATTCCCTTACGAAAGAGATAAACTGAAATTAACCTTAAACTTGGCGTCCCTCACTGTCACAAATATGTGTAGGTCACTAAAGCTGTTGGTCAATATAAACTCAGAAGACAATGAAGTTGACATTATTCATTTCCTATTGATTTGAAATGTGATGCTATGAATGCATCAGTCTTAAAAGTGTCGCAGTAGTAGTATAGTATGTAATTATGCAGTCTTTGGCCTTGTGGTTGTCCTCTGGAGCAGTGGTGCCACAAGACATTTGACGCAGCACTTTGTGTAAATATTGGACTTGAGCAGGAGATCAATGACCTTTGCGAAGAACACACTGCATACATAGCTTTAATAATTATTGCTGCAACAATCAGTTACAAATGTTACTCTTTCAATCAGCATGGGGTAAACCAAACTAAAACTAAACAGTAAAAGTACACCCAATGCATATTCACACACACTATCTATAGCTCTTTTACCGGGTCTTCAAGAATAAATAAATACAAAAATCTGTCCTAAGTAACATTCTATAGCACTGTCTCAAAACCCACTGGCTGTATAAACTTGATATTGAAAGGAAAGTATGTTTTTGATAGTGTCATAACCTTTTGCTCATACCATTTAGTTATCGTTTAATGGAACTAGGTCTGTCACGATAAATACTATATCAACTTATTTTACGTTCAATATATGTTAGATGGAACAATAATTTTTGGGGTCAATATATCATGGGTAGCACTAGTCTCTTGTTATTTTTCCTGTTCTACAATTAAATTTGAGCTGTGGAGGGTTGAATAAATTATGATTCATTTTAGATAAACTAACTACCAAAGTGTTTCATTCTGCTATTTATTTATTGCATATAGACTTATTCTACGTTTAGAATAGTTTTTGGGGGGATAATTCTACTTTAGGGTTATTGTGTAAGTGGCATAAATGTATTTAAATATTATCGTTTATCGTCTATATTTTCTTCAGCAATATATTGTACTTCAAAATTTGTTATTGTGACAGGCCTAAATGGAACCCAACTCTAGACATTTCTCATAGTTAAAACGTATGATTTGATGGTATCGATCACATAAATCATGTTGGCTATGCAGCACTATGTAACTTTTCTGATGGAGGGTCTGCCACCTGTTTTTTCAATGGAGTTGTTACTGCTTTGCCTTGAATGTCCCACAGTGGCATTAAACTTATCTAGCTCCATGAAGACACTCTCAGGTCAAGTTACAGATCAGATTTGTGGAGAGACAAATGCAAGATAAGTTTAATGCCATCCTGTGTAATATTTTAGGCAAAGCATTAACATCTCCACGGCAGACAAGAAATTGACGGACCTCCGCCAGAACATGTTTGTACAGATCTAAACTATAGAGTTAGCAAGTTTTGTGCAGAATAAGACCAGAGATTTTGTTGATTGTGGAGGAAATTATGGTGCTTCAAAAACTGCAGTCTTTGAGATTTGCTTATTGCATCCATTCAAATTGCAGTTTTAAGCTCATTGAAAATCTCAAAGCTCTCTTGCCTTGCGTGATTTGAGGAGACTGCTATATTTCTTATTTCAGTACCTTTTGCCCCTCTGTACCTCAGTTGTGTTGGTCCAGGTGTCTCTGCGGCCTCTCTGGGTTCAGTCCTGAGTCTAAACTTTGGCAGAACCATCGTGTTTCGGTCGTTCTGCAGCTGCTCTCAGTGTTTGGTCTGTTCAGATCTTGACCCTAAACACGTCTGAGAAAACAAACTGGAAATACATTGTGCAACAAAAGGGCCAAAGATGCTGCTGTAAAAATCGTAAGCATTTTAGACTTTTATGTTTAAAATTGGGATAAAAAATCTATTTTAATGTACAGTATTATTCTAACATGGCATGAAACCATTACTGTATATTGAAAATTGATTTAAAAAATATATTATGAACTGTGACATGACATTTTGACATGAGCAAGTCTAAGAAAACAAACTGGAAAAACATTGTGCTACAACAGGGACAGAGATACTGCAAAACAAGTCATGCATCAAAGACATCTTTATAGGGCTGGACAAAATTATTTAAAAATGTCGGTTGAACATTTAGATAACTAGTTTACTATATTAATGTACTCTAGAGCTGGATGATATGAGCTCATCCTTTTGACGATATGCAATTTTAATGAAAAGGTCAGATTGTGATTCAGTAATTTTCTATTTAATCCAGCTCTAGGCTCAAAAACGGTATTAAACGCGCTAACCCTGTGGTTTAGACCTACAAACATGACAAACTGAAATACACATGATTCTTGTATTAGTTTAGCAGTTGATGGTTCAGTGTAGGCCTGCAATTATTTGGATAATAGAATGTCCTCTGCAAAGAACAAGATGTCCTGTCTTTTTAATAATAAATATCTTGTACATAGGGCTGTGCCAAAAATTAAAAGATCAATAGATTGCGATCTAAACATTGGTCGATCTCGATGATAAGGCTCGCGTATTTTAATCGACAGAGGAGTGAGTGCTCAGTTGTTCAGGACAAAGCTCTGAGTCAGGGCCACAGTGTGTCTGGTAATTTTTCCTCACATGTCTTTGCGTTTCACAAGTTTTTACTTAAACTTGCATAATTTGACTAAAGTCCAATGTCTCCTTCCCTCTGCCTCTGCGTGTGCGATGCCATCTGCCCCCACCCCCGGCCTCTCTCTGATCCAGCCACAGTCCCTCACCTTTTCTCTTCTTTCTTTCCTCTTCAACTTACACTTTCCGCAACTTGGATTATAATGATAAAGACTATTTTCTCATCATTTATGAGTGAAACTTCAGACCTAATTTAGCGCACGGACATCGCACGTGTTTCTGCTGGTACTGGTAGCGTGTGCGTGCATGTGTTTCTGCCAATAGCAGTAACGTGCACATGCTTTTAGGCTTAATATATTGTACAAACGCATCCCAAACTTTAAATGTGGATTTCTCCGGAATTATTGGTCCTATCAACACCAAATACTGTAGTGATCCTCACACCCTGCTCTCTCTACCTAAAGGCCACTTGTCTTTGTTTTCAATAAGATGGAAGAAGATTGAATCGAAAATCAAGATCGATCAATATGGGGAAAAAAATTGTGATTCTTTTTCTTTCACATATTGTCCAGCTCTAATTGTACCTGTAGTTTAGACCTCTACAAACATGTTCTGAAATACTAATGTTAATGTTAATGCTACGAGAGATGTTTACAATGTGCACTCTGAACAGAATCCTACTTTTTAAATGCACAAAACACAAATCTGCAGTCACAATCATAATACTTCTCAGAAAAATTACAGAATATTTTCCAGAATTGTGCAGTCCTATTTCTGACGTGTTTGAAATGTATAAAACTGAATTTGATTTTAAAACATAAATTACAAATCTTTTTGCAATACCTAAGAGATTGTATTTTCCTTAAATTGTCCAGCCACAATAACACTTTTTCTGCCAAAAAATGCAATGACATTTTTACAAAGTCCTTATTGTATCCCTTAGCTCAAAGACCATCTACGGTACATACTTCCTCCCCATTCCTTATATGTGGATATAGTGTTGTGATTTACTTGTTCAGTCTGGCGCCTTTTTAGGTTCTACCCCTGCTCCTTTGAACCCAGGGACCCCCAGTTTCCCACAGTCACGTGATCAGCGCCCACTGAAAGGCCCTTTGTGTCGCCCCAAAACCAGGCTCTACGAAAAACAGCTCTGCTCCAGGAGTTAGTCTGTGCCGTACATCTCAGCAGCTTCTAATAGTGGTGTCTGCTAACTCTATAGCAGATACCGCTTTTACAGAAGCGGTATCTGCTACAGATACTATGGAGCTCAACAGTGACCACCCACTGGTTCCGGAAGTAAATCTCTCATTCATTTTTCCCATAGACTCTCTGAAAAAAAAAAAAAACATTTGAAAGCTTGTTCAGGGCTTATCAGCGATGTGGTAACTAATGACCACAAGACCTGCAACTTTATTTCAAATCTTTTTAAGTCAAATTGTTTTAAATGAGCCTTTTGGTTTTAAAACAACCGCATTATGGATATTAGTTACTACGTAGCTGGTTAGCCTCTGCGATTCTTTGAACTCTTAATATCTGAATTTTTTGTATGGGAAAAAATAATGGAAAATTTACTTCTGGAACCGGGGCAGACGGTCACTTGTGAGCTCCATAGGTGTTGTAGAGTGGATGTCATTGTGTCAACTAACTAAGGCTGCTCAATTATAGCAAACTATTAATAATGATTATTTAAAACATAATCACAATTATCCAAACGATTATTTGTTCAGTGAACATAAAATGCTCTGACACACCCCTAGGAGTCCCTGCCACGTAGATTGGGAACCAGTTTAGTAGAGCACCATTCCTATGTGACCAGCTTTATTAAATCAAACTTTCTGAATGACTTAAGTTAATGAAAAGTAAAGTCAATATGACCTAAACTGTGAGAAAAAAAGCACTTTACATCTCGGTTTCCATTTGGGCACTTTCCTTTTACTTATTTGAAGTCTAGAATTAAAGTCATAGTATGTAACTTTCTGGAGGTTGAAAGTTGACTGCGTAATTCCATGGAAATAGAAAGTTTAAACAATACATTTTTATATCATTTATATCATATATGATATATATAAAAAAACAACACATATATATATATCATATATGAAGAAAATTATAGCCAAAGAAACAACTTTTCCATGGAAACAAGCAGGAGGAGGCCCTCCAGGCCAAATAGGAATCTATTTTGTGGAGATAAAAGCCTGCTCAGAGTAAAGACACATGTTTTTCAATGTTTTTCAGTGCAATAAAAATATCCATAATGAACGCTTTTATTTTAGACTATTTAAGAGCAAAAAAGTTACATACTGTGGCTTGAATGAAAATTACAAAATTTAGCTTTTCAAGTTTATAATCATATTGTGAAAATCTTTCAGCTAGGTGATCTCGACTTCTGACCAAGCTTAGCTCAAGATCTGAAGTTGTGTTCACTGTACACTGCCAGCCCCATACAAAAGACAAGCTGCCTAGATAGCCATACTATTTCATTTCATTTTCAACTCCTTGAAGAGAACCTTAAATGTCCCAAGCAGGAGGCCTGATTGGCCTTGTCCTCTCAGTGTGTAGTTGGAGGTCAGAGCTCCATTCAGAGGATCGCTTCACATCTCTGCAGTGTCACATGACCACGTCCAGCGCCACCATGTTTTATTCAGTGTTGGAAACACTGCCTCTGTTTAAACCTGAACCTGAGAGAGACCATCTGATCCCCTTTATCTGCTGTGGACAGGACTCTGATTTAGTGTAGATCATTTAACAGAAAAAGGAGTTAAAATTTGCATGGAGGGCATCTGAATGTTTAGCTAATTTAGTAATATGTCACAACTATATAATAGGGCTGCAAGATTAATCACAGTCAAATTGCAGTTTGAAATTTGGTTGTAATTAGCAAATCGCAAAGGCTACAAATTTTGAAATACCACAGTTTCCTCCACAAACAACATAATATCCTGCCTTATTCTGCATAAAAAACTGCTAACCCTGTAGTTTAGAGCTGTACAAACATGTTCTGAAATATGATTCGTGTATTAGTTTGTCAGTTCATATTTCAGTCTTTTTGTCAGTTCTTCTGGACGTGTTTAATATAGGTTAATATGGCATCAAAACATTCTAATAGGCCCATAATCTATTCTGGTGGAGACTCTGCCTGGAATGCTCCCACCATATGGTATTAAACATGTATGTTCAGTCGATTAATTGGTGGATGGTGTCATAGTCAACCAAAGTTGAATAATTAGTTGAATAATTATTCTACAACAGCAGCAACAGCAAGGTATGTAGTGAGTTAGTTGAAGATTTGGAAGTGAATCATGAGTTTGATTTACATAATATGAATACAGTTTAAGTACTTTTCTGCATAAATAGTTGTTTTTGCATAAACGCCTGTGCAGGGGTAGTCTTGTGAGTGCAGTTTTGGTCAGATATTTAATAGATTTGAGAGTTTTTTGCCCCTTTTTAGTCAACTAATTGATCGGCAGGACATATCTTTAATTGACAATGATTTTCTTTAGACGACAACAGCCCTACATTATTTAAACACACAGGCACGATTAGGCCTGTCACGATTATTACTATATCGACTTATCGCTCAGTATATGAAAGCTCGACTAATCTTTTTTTGGGGTAACTTGTACATTTTCTTTGCGCTTCTGGGGAATTTTTGATTCTTTTTTGGCTGTATGATGACTTAAGCTGTAAAGCTGTAAAAGGTTGAATAAATCACTTCTATGACTCGTTATAGATACAAAGTAAGTACTAAAGTGTTTCATTCTGCTATTTATTTATTGCAGCTCATGATTTTTTTTTTTATTTTGTACATTTAGAATATGTTTGGGGAGGTTATTGTGTCAGTGGCATAAATTAGTTTCAGTATTATCATTTATCGTCTATATTTTCTTCATCAATATATTGAACATCAAGATTTGTTATTTTGACAGGACATGGCACGATTGTCAGTTGAAAGGAGAGAAGATTAAGAAAATTTGTAAAACTTGAAACCTTTTTGACAGTGAATCTCCCATAGAGTTTTAGAGGCTCCTCCAGTGCTCACCATCTGAAATGAATACATCATTTCCAAGAACGTGAACACTATCGATGTAACAAAACATGCCCTACTTCTTTTGTGAAACGTCCTGCTTCCCAAAAAAGACTATGTATGATGTGCCAAGTTCCTACATACCAAGAGTTTACTGTTGAACTGAAAGTCCTACAGCAGGGGCATGATTATAGCTGTCAACAAATAATGCTAGATTCAGTAATTACTTTGACCTACATATCTGCTAATAATTTGAATTTGTCATGTCCATGTTGTCCACTAGGTTATGTTCACATTTTAGAATTTGACTATGCAGTATTTCTAGACTGAGGACAAGGGCCAGTGTAACTCTGTGGGAGATTCACTGTTTTTGAATGAAATCTCCAAACTTACGATCCGCAAATGTTGAACTTATCATTGTTTGTTAGAGACTGGTTCCACAAACTTGACAAATCAATCTTATGGCCTAAAGTTGTTTCAGTTGACATAGTCTTTGGGGTTGAATAATGGAACTGCTTTCTAAAGCTGCTGTGAAAAAAGAGTTTCACTTTTGTTTATTGATGCTGATGGCTTTTGTTTCATGTGGAGAGGTCATAATATTAACATTAACATAATATTAACCCTAAACCAAGTCAACAAATTTGCAATCTAACAGGTAAACAACAAATTCCACCATAGAATATTGTCCTGTCCTCCAGCTCAATTTAAACTATAGGGATTCAAAAGGGTGGCTGGATCTCTCCTCATTCATCTCCTGAAATGCCCCCTTGTGGAGACACACTGTAATTATGAAAATGAGACTCACAAGTGTCTGCTCACGACTTCAGGTGGAGCAGAGCCACTGGAACACGGGAACTCTTACTGCACTGACTAAAACAAGTAGGCCTGTCACAATACCACATTTTGAAATTGGATATGTTGTTGATTAAAATATAGATGATAAATGATAATATTGAAACAAAATGAGGCCACAGACACGATAACCCTGAAGCAGAATTCTCCCGAAAAACATAGTTAAAATAATAGCAGAATGAATCATGGGCAGTTTGCATCAACATAGTGAGTAATAAAAGTAATTTATTCGACCCTCTATTAGGGCTGTCGTGGTAATCATGATATTTTCGTGTGTATTGCAATGCTGCGGTATGATCAATCATACCGCACAAGGGATCAAGTGGCCACGGTAACCACATTTTGCATTTTAACACACATGCCCTGTGTAATTTTAGTATTCAACTATGAACCAATTCATGTTTACACTGCTCTAAGCTGTGGAGACACAGGGAATATATATCGGAGGAGGGAAGTGGTGAGAGGAAAGGGTGCCTCTGCCCCTTTAAGAAAAGCCCTGTCAGTGCTAAAGCTAAACGCTAATGCGTCCCTTCACAGTCTATGCTTCAGACAGAGGGCTTGAGTCTTGAGCAGACAGAGGTTTACCATGGGTGTATGGGCTTTACAGGTTACTTACTGGAGGAGCGGCAGACTCGAATGCAAATCCACTCATCGGGCAGCACTAAAACCACGTGAAGTTTAGCTTAGCACTCGATAACCTGCGCTCTGCCTGCAGAGCCGACAAGTGTCCACAAGCGCTCCATCCCACATGAGTTTAGTTCAGGATGGCTGTCTCTAAAACTACATTTAGTGAACAGAAATGTCTGACACTGATGCCTAGCTGTTGTTTTATATAGCTATTTTCAAGTACAACCCCAATTTATATGTATTATGATGAGCCTATGTGCTATACCAAATACACTGCACACTGCGGTGCTGAGGCATGTAATGTTACCACAAGGGAAATTCTTTAACCCCAAGAGCCCTACCCTCTATACCTCAAAACTTATTGTAGTACAGAAAAATAACAAAAAAGTTCCAATCTAGTACAAAGAAAAAGTATTCCTGATAAATATTGACACCCAGAAACTATTCCTCTATTGTTCATATATTGAGCAATAAGTCGATATTGTAATTATTGTTTTTTTGTTTTTTTACTCACTGACATGAAATCACATTGAACTTTTCCTGTTTTAGGTCAGTTAGGATTACCAAAATTATTTCTATTTGCTAAATGTCAGAATAATGAGAGAAAGACAACTTTTCATGACTTTCTTCAAAGTCAGAAGTTTACATACAGTAAGATTACTATGCCTTTAGAGAATTTGAGAAAACCCAGATGATGATGTAATGTCTTTGGAAGCTTCTGATAGATTTATTGACACATTTAAGTTAATTAGAGCCACACCTGTGGATGTATTTGAAGGCACCTGAAACACACTGCTTCTTTGTCTAACATCATGGGAAAGTTAAAAGAGAATTGTGGACTTGCACAAGTCTGGTTCATCCTTGGGTGCAATTTCCAGATGCCTAAAGGTGCCAGGTTCATCTGTTCAAACAATTATACGCAAGTATAAACACTATAGGAATATCCAGCCATCATACCGCTCAGGAAGGAGACGGGTTCTGTGTCCAAGAGATGAATGTGCTTTGGTCTGAAATGTGCAGATCAACCCAAGAACAAAAGTAAAAGACCTTGTGAAGATGCTGCTGAAGCTGGTAAGAGTGTGTCATTATCCACAGTAAAACGAGCACTGTACCGACATGGGCTGAAAGGCCTTGGTAAGAGGTGTCATTATCCACAGTAAAACGAGCACTGTACCGACATGGGCTGAAAGGCCACTCTGCCAGGAAGAAGCCATTACTACAAGAAAAAAAAATAAAAAGCCAGTTTACACTTTGCAAATTCACACAGGGGCAAAGATCTTAATTTTTTAAGCCATTTTCTGTAGCCTGACCAAAATTGAACTGTTTGGCCATAAGCATTTTTACGTTTGGAGGAAAAAGGGGGCAGCCTGAGAACACCACCCAACTGTGAAATACAGGGGTGGCAGCATCATGTTGTGGGGTTGTTTTGCTGCAGGAGGGACTGCTGCACTTCACAAAATAGATTGCATCATGAGGAAAGAACATTATGTGGAAATACTGAAGCATCATCTCAAGACATCAGCCAGGAAGTTAAAGCTTGGGCTCAAATGGGTCTTCCAAATGGACAATAACCTGAAGCATACTGCCAAACTGGTTACAAAGTGGCTTAAGGATAACAAAGTCAATGTTTTGCAGTGACCACCACAAAGCGCTGATCTCAATCCCTATTTATGGGCAGACCTGAAAATGCATGTACAAACTTGTCTCAGATGCAGCACATAGTGTTTGTAGTGATCTGTTCTATGCACTGTCCTTAAATCATGATTACAATTATTACTCCAGTCAATTACAAAAATGGTGTAGTTGAAAATCCAGTCACTTGATTAAATTCATCTAAATAATTTGTGCTCTCATTTTGACCAACCTAGATTAAAGCCATTTCTCTAATCTAGTGGCTATAATCACAATAAGTCTGTACTTCATCTACCAGTTAGCTTTTGACAATATCAAGTTATAATCACGTTTTCAATTATAACACAACTAATTGAATTTATATTTTACATCATAATCATGCTGCCTTATTTTTCACGTTATACGCCACTTGCTGACCTCTGACCTCTCTCTCTCTATCATGTTTGCAGGAGTTGCTGGGTGTGCTTTGCCACCGATGAGGACGACCGGACGGCGGAGTGGGTGCGCCCGTGCCGCTGCCGGGGGTCCACCAAATGGGTGCACCAGGCGTGTCTGCAGAGGTGGGTGGACGAGAAGCAGAGGGGCAACAGCACAGCTCGAGTGGCCTGTCCACAGTGTAACGCAGAGTACCTCATCGTCTTCCCCAAGCTGGGTAAGAGGAACAGTTATGTTGTCATGATACTAAGAATGATTTTAATATCAAGGAAAATGTCTGATACTTGATGCTTATTTTGATACAACAATGATATTATGAATGTAATTTTCAGCACAATATAATATTAGTTTCTTTATCAACGTCATGTGGCCTTAGATTAGTTCTGATGTGTGATAGCTCATTACCATAAGTAGGCCTGTCACGGTAATTACTATATCGACTTATCGTTAAATATATAAAAGCTGGAACAATATATTTTGGGGCTCAATATTTATCGTGTCTAAAATTTCTTTGTAAAAGTGAGGAGATTTGGGGTATTTTTGTTGTAACATTTGAGCTGTAAAAGGTTGAATAAGTGACTTCAATGGCTAATTATTGGTACATTGTGCTGTTTTGTTGCAGCTCATGTGTTTTAATGATACGGTCTATTTAAAAATGGTTCACTGGTATTAGCATTCTTGTTATTGTATAAGTGGCTTCAAAATTTGTTATTGCGACAGGCCTAACCATTAGAGATAGAACAAATATATTGCACCAATATCAGGAAATTTGTCCAGCACTATGAAAATAAATCCCATACCACTTGGGCAGAACCGGGACACCGAGGAAACTAATTGGAGAAGCTAATCAGAGAAGCTAATAAAGTTTGCAAAAGGTTTTCCCAAAAGAATTTGCAAGCGCATTAAGTAAACGTTTTGCCAAATCTTCTTCTAAAAACTCTTTTACTTAATTACTAAATTGTTTTTCTTTTCACATGGCTCTCGGGATCCTCCATATGCTCTTGGGCAGAATATTGTAAATCGTATTTAATAGGATTTGAGGTGATGCTTTATTTTGCTGTTAGGGTTTTCCATAGATTTAGATCTGGACCCTGTGTACTTTGTGTTCTGAAAGGTTTAATGTCCCTCTAAGTCTTGAGAATGCACAGCCAAACTGCGTCAGAACGTATTTACAGGAACAGAGCTCACACTGTAAACAAAATGTACACTTTATATCAGAGTGAAAAACAACTTTGAACTCAAAATACCCCAAGACACAAGTGAACAGTAAGCTAATATGAGGGCTAAACCAGGTCTAAACCCTGGTCTAGACCAGTCTAGACCAGGGTTTAGACCTGGGTTTAGACCAGGGCTAGACCAAGGCTAGACCAGGGCTAAACCAGGGCTAAACAAATATTAGGCAAGAACCAAGCAAGGACCAAGCCAGGACCTGGACTTAAACCGGGACATAAACCAGAACTTAAAGCAGGACTAAAGCAGGACTAAAGCAGGACTAAAGCAGGACTAAAGCAGGACTAAAGCAGGATTAAAGCAGGACTAAAGCAGGACTAAAGCAGGACTAAAGCAGGACTAAAGCAGGACTAAAGCAGGACTAAAGCAGGACTAAAGCAGGACTAAAGCAGGACTAAAGCAGGACTAAAGCAGGATTAAAGCAGGACTAAAGCAGGTCTTAACCAAGTCTTAACCACCTCTAAACCACCTCTGGTAGATTCTCGTTAACATGTCCAAACCCACATGCACAGCCAGACTAGAGTTGACATATGAGACAGCAGCCATCCCATCTGTACACTTTATTTGTGATGAGGAGGCCTAGGTTTGCTGGTAAATAGGTTTATTTATAGAGAGCAGGGGCTGTGCTGTCAGTCACTGTGGATCTATGAGCAGACAGGAGCTTAGCACACTTCCTCTGCACCAAATAACAGCTATTTCTGCGCCAGCCTCCTCATCCTCCATCAGGACAGGACATACAACTGGAAAGTCAAGTTTAGAAGAGCAGGTGACAGTGTGTTTTCTTAGCCCTGAGTTTTAAAAAGGATTCCCTATATCTATGTCTTCAATCATCAGTTTGGGTCTCTTTAATGGAGCGATATACAGCTAATCCGCTTCCAGTAAAAGGTAGTTTGGAATAGAGCTGCAAGATTCATCGCAATCGAATCGAAATCGTAATTTGAATGGACCCAAAATAAAGCCAGTCTCAACGACTGCAATTCTGCATAAAAAACTGCTAACCCTGTAGTTTAGATGTGTACAAACATGTTCTGGAATGTAAGGAAAAACAGCTGTCTTTTGGGTTGCCTGGGATCCAGAATACACACTTACTACAATACTTTACGAAGATGTGAGTCTAGTCACCGGTGAATCTCCCTGTTTTCAGATGGGTGTGAGTAACAGGTGGATCTCAGGGGGCTGAAAAACATGTCAGATTTCTGCAGAATAAATGACCGAAGCATTAAACTCTGTTAGTCTGAGGTGAGAAAAATGTGATTTTATTTGTAAATCGTAGGTGACCAATGAGCTCCTTTGTTTCACATGTATCACAGGAAAAAAATGAATCTGATTGCACAATCGTTTTTGGCCGAGCTTGCAACACAACGGAGGATGTGGGGACCAGACTGATATCAATCTGTAAAAAAAATACAGAGAGATATCGTTCTAGATTTGCCAGTCAAACCTTTGGGTACAATGTGTAGTGTTAAATATTCCCAAAGACAAAAATTCAAGGCACCCTGTTATTTAAGAAAAATGAAAAAGCCTTTATTACAGCATGGCTCTTGACATAAAATACGCACCAACACGTTTTGGCCCAGCATGGCCTTCCTCAGGGTGCAAAACTGTCTTCTGAAATGTGATTCTTATATTAGTTCATCAGTTCTTTTTGGACACGTTTTAAAATGTGAACCTATTATTATTATTAAAACATAAATCGCAAATCTTATCTTAATACTTATCTAATCTCAATATTTTTCCCTAATCGTTCAGCCCTAGTTTGGAGCAGAGTTCAGTCTCTGGAGAAAGAAATTTGACATTTTTGAATAAAAGCCTGTATTTTTTATGTTCAGGAAATTAATATTGAAAATCACTGAATTTTAAATGCTTTTGATAAAATAAAATAAGACTGAAATCAGCACTACTTGCAGTCCTACCACTATAGCTCTATGAGACATACAGTAGTTACTTGTTGGCCTCTTTTAGGTCCGTGTTTTGATGCTGTCACTTGTTTTGACCTCAGTTCTGTTATAAAGACCTCACTGTTTCCACTCCTTTAAGAACATTACACCACTGTTTTCTACAGTACATCATTCAAAGCTGCATGGTATTTTTAGCAGTCTTATTTTGAAACACTCAATAGGAAACGTGCCTTGAAAGCTACATAATTCCCACCTTATGCTCTGTTACTACGCATCTATTTTTAAAGGCACACTATGTAACTTTTCTGGTGGAACATCTGCCTCCTGCTTGTCTTCACTGAGATGTTTTCACTTTGCCTGGAATGTTCTACATCATGGCATTATACACCTCCATGGAGACAAACAGGTGATGGTACCAGGCCAAGTTACAGGTCAAATCTGTGGAGAGGTGACTCAGAGTAATTGTGCAATTAAAACATCTGTAATTGAATAATTGCAAAATGGATTAGTTGAATGCCATACTGTGGAATATTCCAGGCAAAGCAATACATTTCCATGGACACAAACAGGTAGCGTACCCTCCATCAGAAAAGTTACATATTACAACTTATGTTGTTTTGGTACAAACACAAGGCTTGTGGCGAGTGTTTTTGTTTGGTTTTGAGCAGAAAAAAAAAAAAAAAAATCAGTGGAGATAGTTTTCTGATCTGACCTGTTTCTGATCTGACCTGCACCAAAAGCTTATCTCCATGGAGATAGACACGTTTAATGCCACTCTGGAATATTCCGGGTAAAGCAACAACATCTCTATGGAGCCAATAAGATGGCAGAATCTGCACCAGAAAAGTTAGTGTATCTTTTAAGGTTTTTGTAAAACTGATATTATTAGACTCAGAATGGACAGAATAACTTTAACCACATCCTCAGTATAAAGGATAGTGCTGCACAACTTAAGTACAGACTATTGTCAAATCACAAAGACGGCAGTTATTAAGTAATAGAATGTCCTTTGTTAAAGCTCCCATTTGTAATTAGAGATGCCAACCCGGCCCTGTTGTATTCTCACATAACACCACTAGATGCTATCTACATTACTTCTGTCTGATCGTGTGCCAGCTTTGGTCTTGGACAGAAGAAGACCAGAGAGCACAGGTGAGTCTGAACGAAGGCCAAGTGAGGGAAGGGGGGAACAGGATTCACATCTGCCATCTACTGGTGAAAAAAAATCAAATAAACTTGCAGATGGTAGCTTTAACAACTAAATTTCTTTTTGTTGAAAATAAATAAAATGCTCTAGTTGTATTCTAATACATCGTAGTTTTTAGACCTATACAAACATGCTGGAAATGGATGGGATTCTTGTATTAGTTTATTAGTTCAATTTCAGCCTTCTCTCAAATGAGAATGCAATTGCAATACTTGTCAGAAAAATTGCAATTAGCTTTTTTATTCAAAATTGTGCAGCTCTAATAAAGGATCTCCTCTGTTTTGGTCTTCTTTATGATCAAATAGAATCCAAAAGGTCAGTTCATTTCAAAGCCTCTTCTATCACCCAGGGCTGGTGACATTTATAATCCCATCTCCTCTGTCTCATGTGGACCTGTGTCTATGTGACTCTAGAGCCACCGCTGAGTCACCCTCACCACACAAACCTCACCAGGCGGCCATCTTTGTACTGGAGACAATCAAGACACGCTGTTGCAGAGGATTATGGGTCATCCCTGAGTCTTCCTTCCAGACATGGACAGAATTTTATAAGACTTGTAAACTATTCCAAAAAAACGAATTGATTGTTTTTAAATTTGTATGAATAGCTAATTGGTTAGACATTAATATGAGCTTTATTGATTTTAATGAATATATAAACTTTTACATAAATATTTATTCTGCAAATTTTACTATGATTCATGTCTATTACTGTTTTTTTTTCAAAACCCAGTAATAGACATGTGCACTTTGAACACAATCCTACTTTTTAAACATATATTGCGAATCTAACTGCAATAATCGTTAGAAAAAACGCAAACAACTCCAGGGGTATTGCCATTTGGGAAAAGACTGAATTATGAACTGATAAACTAATACAAGAACCCCATGAACGTTTGTACTGATCTAAATTACAGGTACAACAAGATTTTACTCTAAAAAGACTGAATATTTTGTTCTTCGCAGTAGTGTTGTCACAATACTAAAATGTCAAACTTGATTTCGATATTCGAAGGAATAGACTTGATATTCAATACCGATTCTAATGCCGATTTGATGATTGCGCCAACTCAAATTGCAAATTCCATTAGAATGTGATTTATTATGCAGCCCAGATACAACATCATGGCTGGTTTATGATGTCTTGAAGGTTATCTTAAAATTTGCTATGAGTGAATTTCATTAAGTTGAGGTAATAGTTTGGCTCCCAAGACTGCAACAGCTCAAATATATCTGACCAATTTATATATTAGAGATATTTCCATCTTGAATCCTCCCGCTGTTACCCCCCTCCCCTCTCCCTTCATCTCTCGCTTACCCATGAAGCTATAAATATCCCAGAACCAGGGGCCCTCAGTAAATATGGCGTGATTTCCCTGGAGTGGAAAAGAGGAGGAGAGGGGCAGTGGAGGAGGAGAGATGGAGAAGTGGAGGTGGAGTGGAGAAGGGGAGGAGGAGTAGAGAAGGAGAAGAGGTAGAGTAGAGAAGGGAGAAGGAGGAGGAGGAGGAAGTGATCAGGAGGTGAGGGAGAGAAGTGGTGGGGGAGAGGAGGGGTGGGGGAGGAGAGGAGGAGTAAAGAAGAAGAAAAGTAGAGGTGGAGGAGGGGAGGAGAAGGACGAGGAGGAAATGATCAGGAGGTGAGGGGGAGGAGGAGAGGGGGAGTGAAGGAGGAGAGGAGTGGAGGATACAGAGCTGTTTTTTATAAATGGGTCTTGCTCTGTGTCAAAAAGTGATGGACTCAATCTGAAATTTGCATTTCTGACTTTGGCTCAAAAATGTTGTACAAGTGAAGTTTTAGACGTTTTAGAGCTCATCAGTGTTACTTCCATCAACTTTTTGGCTATGTCATATTTTTGCTTGTTGTCTTTTAAACTCAATTAAAGGTACCATAATCATATTGACTAAAATGAGATGTTTTCGTTAACAATACAATTTCATAGTTTATCATAGTTCATAAAAAATGTATTTTATTTTCTTGTTGACAAAGACTATTATGGATTTAGTATTATTCAATTATCATTTTTGTCATTTAAAACTAGACTAAAATGAAGAAGAATAATTTTGAACAAAGGACTATACAGACTATACATGTATTAAAACATCTTGAAATTAACACACTTAAGTCATACAAATTATAAATAAACACAGCATCCTATTACTGTCCTGTTTGTTTTGACATAAACAGACTCTGTGCTTCTCTGATTGGTCCCAGACTACACTTGTTTGGAAGTATGGGAAAATCATGTAGTCTTGGTTGGCCAGGTTAATTTAGATGGGTCTTATGTTGTTTTAAAGATGGAGCATGTTTTTTTGCCTCATAAATGGCAGTTTTTCACCAGCTGTTATAGTAGCCATGTTGGGACATTCTTTACTTTCATGGCTTCTTCTTCCGTTTCATAATGAACATGAATAACTGAAAGATTCATTCAAAGATTATCCAAAAATGAAGGTGGAACGTAACCCTAACCATTTTATTTGTATTTTAAATTGAGTAATGCTTTAAAAAGATGCTAAATATGCCACAGTGATGAAGATTGACATATAAAGACAAAAACAACTACTAAAAACAGATCTGCTCTCCTCTGCCCCCTTCAGGCCCTGTGGTGTATGTGCTGGACCTGGCAGACAGACTCATCTCGAAGGCCGGACCGTTCGCTGCAGCCGGGATCATGGTGGGGTCTATTTACTGGACGGCGGTCACCTATGGAGCAGTCACTGTCATGCAGGTAACAGCAGCGTGGATTCTATTCCAGCAATTAGTCTGGTAACTAGGATTGTCAAAAGTATCGAAAATCAGATACTAATTGATACTAAAACTAGTATCGTAACTAGATACTCAGTTATGCAGGCATCGATACTAAAAAAGTCAAATCAACAGGACAGAAATAAACCTTTCCTGAATAGCTTTAGAATGATCTTGAGCTGTATCAGAACAAGTATAAGTAAGACCACATAGTACACGCCCATGGACCAGTATGGAACCTACCTGGACGACTGAGGGATTACACAGATATAAGGCCACGTGGTAATATCAAATAAAGTTTAATCTTGAAAATGACATTATAGTGTCTAAATAAAGAGGGTTTTTTTTATATTATTATTGTCGGTATTGAGTATCAAGCCTATTCCTTAGTGTCGAAATTGAGTTGGAAATTTTTGTAACGGTAACAACAGGTGCAGAAGGTTAAAGAGCCAGTACCTGATTTCAAACCATGAGTCAGGAGCATGTTTAGTTTGAACTTTTAGCTCCACCCAATCGGCAGAAAGGACTGAGAAACAACTGTCTGGGATCGTGTCCTGTGGTTGTTTCCTTACAGTTCTCCAATCTCTCTCTACTACTTGCTTTTCTCGTCACTCTTGAAAATGCACCATGGCAGAGAATCAAGTGTCTGGGATAGTGTCAGGCAGTAGGTTTCCCATGATTCTTAGTAGCAATGTGTCTGATTGGATGAAAAAAGTGCCCCTGCCAGTAGCTTCTGTGTTAGCATTTTTTCAGGTAATAACTATCTAAAATGAACAGATAATATTGTAGTCTTATTTAGCAGCTTTTACTATATGTTGCATAATGTAAACAGCCATTTATCTTGGAAAGAATAAATTCAAATCAGGCACAAGTTATGTCATGTTTTGCCTGGGATCCAGAATACACACTTCCAATACGTTACGAAGTAAAGAGTCTGGTCAGCGTTGAAGTGAAAGTGTTGAAGCGAAGCACTAAACTCTGTTAATGTGAGGTGAGAGAATTGTCATTTTAGATGATAGAAGATGATAGGTGGCCAATGAGCTCCTTCCTTTGCTTCACTGAAAAAAACAAATCTGATTGCAGGGTCATGTTTGGTCACACTCGAGATGTGGCGGACAGAGTGGGGACCAGACTAATATCCCTCTGTATAAAAAATAGAGGGATATGATGGTTATAATTATCCTTCAATAGGCTGTATATTAAAGGGACTGCGCCATTTGAGTTGAACACTGCATTCATATATCAAACCACTATTTAAAGTTCAATAAATTTGATCTCAAAGTGTTGTTAGATGGTTTATGAACTGTTATAAATTGTGAAATATCAGTTGCTAAAAAACAGCTGTTTTCAGTACAAGCTACTCAAAATAAGGGACAAACAAAATGGCTGCTAGTATTTGTCCAAATAGAAACCAGTGGAGTGTATGCGTTATAAAATTGGAAAGGCACAGACGATTGGTTTTCTGCCTCTGTGGAAATGAGCAGCTTGGAGAAAAAAAACATTGTATTTTGTTTTAGGTGTTGCTGCATCATGTTGTGAAAATGTTTTAAAAAGTTTTCTTATTTATATGTAAAGTGTTGGTTATAGAAACAAAAAATGATGCAAAAACTGTCTTAATAAAAGATTCCACTGATCTAAATTGATATTCTGTTATTTAGTTATTTTGATTTTTTGTGTTACCAAAATCTATAACTTTGAACAGGATCATTGGTTAAAACATTAATTTTGTTCCTATTATTTTGTAGCTGAAACCTTTGGCTTTATATGTGGCAGCTTTTTTTCATATTCTAGAAGTGATGTGCTCCCAGATGAGGGGGAGGTGGTTTTCTCTATTAACAACAATATTGTATTTAGTGTAGTGTATTCCAAAAGAGAAATTTCTATTTTAGAAAAACACAGGCAGGCACTCACTTGGTAAGAAAAAATGTTTTAAAAGTCTGTATCTAAAGCCACGGTATTTTTGCCAAAAAATAAACTAGCAGGGCCTCTTCCTGCTCGTTTCTATGGAAATGTTGTTCCTTTGGCTATAATATTCCACAGTGTGGCATAAAACTTATCCATGGATCCATGCAGGTGACGTGCCATCTCCAGAAAGTTGCATACTGTGTCTTTAATGAAGACAATGTTTTGAAAAATTGCTAATGTTGAACTTGATAATTTCTTTAAATTACTTTACATACTGCTTTGTCCCCTGTCTTCTTCCCTGACTCCTGCTCCTGCACTCCTCTGTGCAGGTGGTGGGACATAAGGAGGGTCTGGATGTGATGGAGAGAGCAGACCCTCTGTTCCTGCTCATCGGACTTCCCACCATCCCAGTGATGCTGATCCTGGGAAAGATGATCCGCTGGGAAGACTATGTGCTCCGTCTGTGGAGGAAGTACTCCAACAAGCTGCAGATCCTCAACAGTATATTCCCAGGTCAGTTACACTATTGTTTATCCTTTGTGTTTGTTTGATACGCTGAGCGTATGTTTGATATTCAGAGTGATTACACTTCAAATAAATCACTAATTTATTAAGCTAATGGCTCAGTCCAGGGCAATATGATGATCAAAAATCCTAATACTGTATTTCTCAATTTAATGCAGCTACTCAAACATAGACAGTTTTTCCTAACAGCTTCTCCTTTGTTAGCTGTTAGAACTTTATTACATGATATTTCAGCGTGCACAGGCAGGACACACACCGGCTGTTTTTGCCGTGCTCTTCCCACAGACAGGCCTCTGAAAGCCGCAGCAGTTCACGGTGGTTTTATTCGGTTTACGGTGCCTATTGACCGGGCACTGCCGCCTTCTCTCTGGCACCTGTGGGTGGAGCAGAGGCTGGGGCCCGGGGGGAGCGGTGGACCGGCTTTGGCGTGCTAGTGCTCGCTACGCAGCGCTTTGGAACTCTCCAGATATGCGTCACGGGGGAGACTTGCCACAGTGTGTGCACTGACTGAACAGGACACAGTGTTTATCGCTTTCAAGTCGAGGATGTTGAAAATACAGTGTCAGACAACCTTCACGGCACTTTTACCATGTACATCCTATGAGTCCATGCCAACCTAGAATCAGTATGAGAGAAATCAGGCTTTGTCTCAGAGATTACAATAATACAAACTGAGAGCCTTACCTTTTGTTATAAAATATGACATTGTATTCTGTGTAGAGCAGATCATAGTAATATAATCTATGAAAAATATGTATTTACAGCCAAAATATTAAGTCTATAATAACTTATTGCTGCAAATTTGTCTCCTTTGGAAGCTTTGCGCTGTCGCATCCGACAAACTAACATAGCAGACTACCTTTATATTATTATAGGCATCATAGCCTATTATATTTGTCAAATGAGTAGCCTAATTTAGGCCTAACCTCTAAGATAAGAAGCACAAAGCTGAATTACCTCTATCCAAAAAGGCGGTGCTCTCAGGTGGAGCTGCTCCCTGGTGGGGGTTGGGGTTGGGTTCACAGTCCGCCTCTTTCTAGCTCCAGTCCAAAAAGGCCAAATAAGGCCAAGGTTTCCTCCGGAGAATTGGCTGTAGGCCACCTGTTTTACTCTCTTGCTAATCTAATCTAAAAAGGTAGCAAACAGGCTATTTTAACATGTAGTCTAAAATGGCCATGATGTCTTCCTTCCTCTTTCCCCCAGATAAACACACACACTAACATGGATCAGCCATAATCATTAGATGCATTTTTGAAAGGCGGGAAACAACCCCGGGAAATGAAAACTACGACAATACATCCCCCTAATGTCCCCCGCACGTCTAATAACTGTATCAAATATAGCAGCGGCTTGAGCCCAGCGGGTTAGAGGTGACAAAATGCTTATAAATCTTCATGTGTTTATTTTTAAAACTAAATAAACACATGACAGTATAGAAAACATATATTTATAATAAAAGTCGTAAATGGTCAGCCTCTGGCGTTTTGTTTTAATACAACTAATTAGCATATTCAATAGACTCACGGTCACGCTGACTGTTGCTGCGGTTCTATTGTTAACAGGATTTAACAAACACTGAAACAGACATTGGTCAGTAACAGACGGGCGGATTAACCAACATTCATTAGAAAACAAGCAAATGGATAACTGTCCCAGAGCATCCCGTGTCCTTAGACTCTCCTTCTCGGCAAGGAAAAACTCAAATAAAACTAGTGGAAAAAAGAGAAACCTCAAGGAGAACCACAGTGAAGGAGAAATCCACTCCCCTGGACGGGCAGGCTGCAGATGTGTCCAGGACTGATGCATTCATTTACAGATAAAGTTCAAATATGTAGGGCCAGAGCCCACTCAAGACTAAGGGACAGAGGGGGGGGCTCATCCAGGATAGGGTAGGAGTCATCCAGCCAGGTGAGGGAAGGGGAGGATCTGGGTCCACAGAACATGATCAGGGCATAGGAGGGATTGAAAGCTTTTTAAATAGCTTTTAGGGCATGTGGCTTGTAGGGAATTACAGTAATCTAGCCTTGATGTGAAAGCACGGAAACGTTTTTCAGCGCCACTTTTAGGCAGGATATTTCTGATTTTGGTGATATTACATGGGTAGAAAAAGGCTGTTTTACGGGCTTGGTTTATATGTGCTGTGAATGAGAGCTCTTGGTCAAATAAGACTCCAAGGTTCCTTACAGTTGGCTACACTGACATTGTCCAGTGTGACTGTCTGGTCAAACCGAATCAAAATTTCCATATATTGGTTTTCTGTATTTTTTGCTAAAATATTTTTTTTCTCTCTCTCTCTCTCTTGTCTGCAGGTATTGGTTGTCCCGTGCCCAGGATCCCTGCTGAGGCTTCTCCTTTGGCCGATCACGTCTCTGCCACCAGGATCCTGTGTGGAGCGCTGGTTTTCCCCACCATCGCCACCATCGTCGGAAAACTCATGTTCAGTAGTGTCAACTCCAACCTGCAGAGAACCATCCTGGTGCGCACAACGAGCACACCTACACCCACACTTTCTCTCAGTAGATTTATTTGATTGTATTACAAGAAAGAGTTTTCAAAGGTGCTGTACCAGTGTGGTTTTCATCCCGGTTGCAGAACACTGGACCAGCTCTACACTCTCCATTGGGTCCTCGAAGGTTCATGGGAGTTTGCCCAATCAGTCCACATGTGTTTTGTGGATCTGGAGAAGGCATTCGACCGTGTTCCTCATAGTGTCCTTTGGGGGGTGCTCTGGGAGTATGAGGTCCGGGGCACTTTGCTAAGGGCTGTCCGGTCCCTGTATGACCGGAGCAGGAGCTGTGTTCACATTGCCGGCAGAAAGTCAGAACAGGGTCGGTGTAGCATCTACAGTGATGCGGTCACTGTATTGGACTGTTGTGGTGAAGAAGGAGCTGAGACAAAGCTCTCGATTTACTGGTCAATCTACGTTCTTACCCTCACCTATGGTCATGAGCTTTGGGTAATGACCAAAAGCACAAGATCACGGATACAAGCAGTTAAATGAGTTTCCTTCAAAGGTGGCTGGGCGCTCCTTTAGGATAGGTTGAGGAGCTCAGTCACATGGGACAAGTTCAGGGTAGAGCCACTGCTCCTCCACATGGAGAGGAGCCAGCTGAGATGGCTCGGGCATCTGGATGCCTCCTGGATGCATCCTTGGGGAGGTGTTCCTGTCCCACCGGGAGAGACCCTGGAGAAGACCCAGGACACGCTGGAGGGACTGTGTCTCTCAGCTGCCCTGGGAACTTCTTGGGGTCCCCCCAGAAGAACTGGAGGAAGTGTCCGGGGTGAGGGAAGTACTGCCCCCTCTTCGACCTGGCCCTGGATTAGTGGACGAAAATGGATGGATGTACTTAAAAATGGAAAACCAGAACTAGTTCATTTTAAACAGTGTGGTGAAGAGGAGCTGAGACAAAGCTCTCGATTTACTGGTCAATCTACGTTCTTACCCTCACCTATGGTCATGAGCTTTGGGTAATGACCAAAAGCACAAGATCACGGATACAAGCAGTTAAATGAGTTTCCTTCAAAGGTGGCTGGGCGCTCCTTTAGGATAGGTTGAGGAGCTCAGTCACATGGGACAAGTTCAGGGTAGAGCCACTGCTCCTCCACATGGAGAGGAGCCAGCTGAGATGGCTCGGGCATCTGGATGCCTCCTGGATGCATCCTTGGGGAGGTGTTCCTGTCCCACCGGGAGAGACCCTGGAGAAGACCCAGGACACGCTGGAGGGACTGTGTCTCTCAGCTGCCCTGGGAACTTCTTGGGGTCCCCCCAGAAGAACTGGAGGAAGTGTCCGGGGTGAGGGAAGTACTGCCCCCTCTTCGACCTGGCCCTGGATTAGTGGACGAAAATGGATGGATGTACTTAAAAATGGAAAACCAGAACTAGTTCATTTTAAACAGTTTGCAGTGGTCCAGAGTTATTCCTCACATATATTAGGAATATATAAGCACTTTTTAGAACTCTGAGACCAGAGCCAATTTTTTCTGTGACAGTAAAGCTACCAACAGTTAGCATGCTAACACACACTTCCTGATTATCTGAAAATAAAACGGTACACAGCAGACTTATTTTGACCTCAAGAACTGCTTATACAATATATCTATAATTGTTCTCATAGCGTAGCATGGGAAAAGTCGGGTACTGGGCCTTTAAATATGTAGCATTGTACTAACAATATTTACCAGTGTCTGAATGTCATACAACAATAATACATTTACTACACTACTGATAATTGCATGATTTACGGTTCATTATGTAACTTCTGGTGGTGGAACGCTACCTGCTTGTCTTCATAAAGATGTCACTTGTCTCCATGAAGATTGGTGACTCTAGTGCCATACTGTGGAACATTCCAGGCAAAACAATAACATTGTCATGGAAACAACCAAGTGACAGATCCTCCACTAGAAAATGTACATTACATACAAGTCCAACAGGGCTGCAACGATTAATCACTGTTAAAAAATGTTTTGTCGTATTTTGATAATTGTTCATTTTTAATTGGGCCAAAAGTGATCGTTTGACTAGTCGACTAAAGTTGCAGCTCTGTTGTGCATCCTTAACGCATAATGGGACTCTCTAAATAGTAACATTTTAAAACTATCGCTCATCAAATCTCTCATTAAATCCCACATTTCTTTTTTCCACAGGGAGGAATCGCGTTCGTGGCCATTAAAGGAGCGTTTAAAGTTTATTTCAAACAGCAGCAGTATCTGAGACAAGCCCACCGCAAGATCCTCAACTTCCCCGAGCAAGAGGAAGCTTAGGCTGGACACTTTTCTTCCGACAACCCCCTAAAAACCTGGATGTACCACAGACTGCCAGAGAGCTGTATATGGAGTGACACCTCTGCTCCATAATGGATCTCTGCTACTATTTTGTGTTTTTAATTTTCACACTGCAACACTTTTGCAAAATTCGGACTGCAGAAAAAGTGTTGAGTTTCATTACGTTTCAAATTATTTTAAGGAAGAAAATTGTGGGGCATGTGTCATTTTATAATAAATGTTTTATATGATGATTTATTTTGCAGGTTTCAAATTTTCACTCCCTTTTTGCCATTCTTAAAGGGGACTCTGTATTTCAAATGAGGAAAAATGTTGGAATTAATTATAAAAATAAATTGCGTTGTGGAATATTACATTATTGACTATTGCTGATTGTTTTAAGGTAACATAAATTGTTTTGTTTTTGTAAAAGTAAGCTTACATTTTTCTTAACAGTTCTGCAGCTTTAAGTGCATATGACAGGTTTTCATTTTTTCTAATTCTGACTTCGTTTGGTGGGATAGTGCCTGTGGTAAATATTTGTCATAGTTTTACATCAGTTAAGTGGCAGTTTGTGGAAAAAAAATTGGGAAGAAAAGTACAAAAATACAGGAAGTGGCGCTAAGTTCTAAAACAGAACACCTCCATCTGTCATCGACACCAAAAATTCCATCCAAAATGCACATGCGCAAAGAAGCAGCTTAAACATTCATCTAACAAAATAAAGGTGATGTCATGTATTTTTATTGATCTAATCATAACTATTGTGCAGTTTATAAGGTTGGCCCTTTCTAACATTATGGTCGCTGGAATTACCTCTACATAATGTCAGATCTGTTCCTGTGTCCAACCAGGAAGTACAATTATAAACAATGAGAAAACAGGGCAAGAGTTTTAGTAAAATATTAAATAAAATTATGTTAACCCTGTTTTAAAGAAATGAGTAATGAGTCCAACCTGTCATTTGCACTTTACAAGTCATTTTCACCACCATGGTACTGAACGCTCCTGTCTTCTTGCCTCTGAATAGAGATTGTGCTAACTACTATATTCTACCGTGTATACCAAGGCACAAATATGTGACAATCTGATTATTATATCTTTAAATATGGAAATTCAACTATATTTGACCTGGTTAGTTTCATGAAAATACTTGATAGGCTGAGTTTTTGTTTGTAGATTTCATGACAATATAACAGACGGAGGGCAGAGGCTCCGAAGATTTGTAGATTTCATGATAACAGACGGAGGGCAGAGGCTCCGAAGGTCAGACTGTCCGCACGTTGTTAAACTGATAACTTGTGTAAGCTTGGGTCTTAAAACTACAATCTTTTCCATGTTGGTGAATAATCGTATAATCATGTGGACAGGTCCAGTATTAAGTGCGGAGATATTAACCATAATAGCCTATAAGCTAATAGTGACCTCTGCCCTCCAGCTATAGACTAGGCTCCATAAACGCAACCTATTCATTGCTTATATTCAGGGGTTGACAAATGATGCCCACTTGCCACTTCTGTATCGGCCTGTTCAACAGTTACTTTGCTAATAAGGGATTTAACAAGCCACAATTGCAGTTTATAGTTTACATTTGTAATAATAAAAAAAAAAAAAAAAATGCAAGTCTGTATTCAAGTTGTAAAATGATGTTAAAGGTGCAATGTAACTTTTCTGGTGGGGGTTCTGCTTGTCTCCTTAGAGGTGTTATTGCTTTCTCTGGAGTGTTCCATAGTATGGCATTAAATTTAACAATCCCCATGGAGACAAAGACGAGACAAGTAGGATGTAGGTCTACCTCTCCCCACTAGAACAGTGAATGCACCTTTAGCTAGCCACAAGTGTGGTTAATTGTTATAATTCTGTGTCTAGCTAGTACAGTTGTATGAATAAGCCTTAACCATGATGTGTTCTACTATAATATAAACCAAAGTGGCTGGTGGGACTGTGTTAACAGACAAACTCAAAAACTACCAGCATTTGCCTATAGTTGGATTACGTTGGTGTCAAGCCCTGAATATAACCATTGAAATACTGCTTTAATAGTCACCCCAAAGCTCAATAAGGAATAAACACTATACTCAAATGGAGGTGTGTGTCTAAGTAAAGGTGCCTCAGTCCACAGCCCTGAACCAGAGACTGACCCAAACAGGACAGGCGCCATGGCAACGCTGTGTTTATCAAAGCTCATGTGAATAAATGTATTTTTCCAAATGTTAAAGTGAGTTTTTGTTTGTTTTAGTAAATGAAATAGAAACCCTCAGGTCACTTAACGGCGCTGTACCCGATTTTTATGGTGTGAAAACAATTGGCAGTGGTCCAAAGTTATTCCTCACTTACGTTATGCATTCCAAGCATCCTAATTTTTGGGCAAGACATATTTTTTTTCCCTGTGTGTGTATTAACTGGTGAGAGGTTTCTAGATATAAAGCATTTTAAAGGAACTGTATGTAGCCAGCACTCTTACAATAAAAAAAAAGTGTTACAATTACAACTGAACGTGGGTTGCCTAAACTTGCAGATAGATCATGGACAGGTCATGTGAAAGCTCAGAACCTCCAGAATTGACTCACTGAGCTGCAGAGGCTGCATTAGCAGTGATTATTCATTGTCTGCATGTGCCGGAGTTTAGGATTCAGATCAGAGAGAGGCCCTTCAGGTTTAAACCAACTGGATTTCAGCATTGAAACTGGCAACCCAAATGAGACTCATTCTGCTTTCTGATTGGATAATAGTCTCGAAAACCAAAATGCCAAATAAATGGAACATGTCCAATGTTTTTGTAACTAAGAATAAATCAGCATTAGAATCATCAGTAAAAGCTATATTTGATTTGAAGATGTTTACCTTATAATTAGGGACACAGATGGGTCTGGTTTATGAAATTTAAAATCAAAATCTTACATACACTTCCTTTAGGAAACCAGTGGAGATAGTAAAGCGCTGCATAGATTTAAGCCAAATTTGACCACCTTAATGTTAACAAATATGATGAGTAAAGTAACAAAATACACTTGGGATGATCTTCCATTCAGTTTATTAATTAGAAACACACAAACAATTTAAAAACAAACTTTAAAAACGCCAGCACTCATTTTGACCCCTCCCACACCTCATCTCAACCAATCACACGGCGAGTTTACAGAAAATTTAAAATTAAAACTTAAACACCAAAAATTCTATAAGTCCAATGTTTTTCTCCTACATCACGCGGATAACAGTGCATGGCCTGTGTAGCCTGATATGTGAATGTTGCTATTGTCTATTCTCAACACTGCAGGACAATTTGAATTATGTTATACGTTTTTTTAGCTACGACTTTAACATCTTTGCTGGTTTTTCTTTGGGTTATCGACCAAAAAGGAGACAAAAATACACTGACATAGACAACAACATGGGTTTGGTAAAATGATGGGAAACTTGGAGAAGCTTAACATAGGTGGATTTTGAATTTTGAAAAAGAAATAAAATACAGTCTGACAAAAATCAGGAAAAAAATGTATAAAAATTGACATAAAAACATATGTGGCTGTTTAAAGAATACAGATGTTTGGTAGCACCTGAGAATAGCTCGTTTTAACAGCATCAACTCAATATTTTTATGACAAGTCTTAAAAGGTTCAGAATGCAACTTCCAGGATTCCATGGAAACTGAAAATTAAAACCATACCTCGGAACATTCTCAGTGGAGATTATAGCCAGAGGAACAACATTTCTGTGGAAATGAGCACAAGAGTCAGGTTTGTGGAGATGCAAGCCCGCTCACGGTAAGGATACATGCTTGTCTAGGTTTTTTTAGGGGAATGAACGCATCCAAAATGAGAGAAAACAAAAACAAACACGCCTTTTAGTCTACGAACAACTTCCTCCCGCAGACATTTTTGTAGAAATTGAGAAATACTAAAAAGTTAAATATGTGCCATTTGTGCATATATTCCAGGATAATTGATTAAAAATTGGTTGTTTCTTTCGATACTTGACTAGTCATTATCAGACACGTCAGTGCAGCCCTGAATAAGAACTTAAACAGTCTTGTACAACAGTCTCCTTTCCCTTTGCTAAACTGTTCTAGTAGTTTATTGCTTTGAGATCTGCACACGTTCACATAGGATGAACTGGTCTTAATTTTCCAGTCCGTTTCTCCAGTCCAGCTGTTGCAGTGAAGGGATTTAATATCTATTTAACTAGTTGGACCAGGATTGGCTCAAATGACTAGTTAAGTGTCCAATCTGCAGTATCGCTTACATTTTCAGCTGTGTTTCATTCAAACCCACTAATAATTTTATAACTGCCCATGTGTTGTGACCAAGTTAAGTTTTAGTTAAAAAGTTACGTTTTTTTGTTGCAGTATTTTTTTCTATTGGGGTAATAGGTGAATTTAAACTAACAATCTGTAGCTCCTCTATTGCCTGGCTACATAGAAGTTGTGCTTTTAGGCAAGACACTTCGCCTGCCATTACTGTCATAGTACAAAGTGGCTGGTAAGGTGAGGTAGGGTATTTTAAGAACTATGAAAACTAATGAAATTTAACTGGTTCAACTATATCACTACAGCGTTTACTCTTGTTTTATTATTTGGTTTAAGTTAATTAAGATGTAACCAGGGAAAAAGGCCAGCTCAAGCTTGTGGGAGGTTTTCAGGTCTATTTTTGTATGGAAATTTATGTTTTTTAACCAAATAATTTCATAATATTACGCAAAAATAACAGCCTATGCATAAACAACTAAAGAATGCTGGTATGCATAACCTTTAGCATAGCTTATACTGTTACCCCTCCACGTACATTACAGCTTACTGGAAACAACTTCAGTCAAATACAGACAGTTAAAGTACTGACAATCTTCCCAGGATTTATTGTTGCAAAATTTAAAAAAACAGCTGTTACGAAAGGTAGATGATTTTTATTTCCAGCGACTAATGAAATAAAATGAATAAACACAGCAATGGGAGTACCCTGAGATGTCGGTAGCTAGTGTAAAAACGCAAATGAAAATTTTAAAAAGAAACATTTAAAGAGGGGGTATTAGAGTTCTATGGGGTATTAACTGCTGACAATATATTTAGATCACCATGTAACCTTTTATTGTTTCGAAAATACTATATTCACCGAAAACGTATTAAAGTGTTTAAGTCTCCCCTCCCTTTGCTCTCCGTGCTAAGTCACTCCCCCTTCAGCGCGCTTCCTGTTAAAGAAACTACTGCACATCGCATCAGGTTTGTTAAATTGTTGAGTACAGTTTTGTCATGGTTTCGTATATTTATGGAGAATTGTCGTGTGGCGCGTGGATGACGTAGGCTTGTGCGCTGAGTACAATCTTACAGCCAACTGTAAGAAGGGTTCAAATAGGGCCCAGAACAGATCGCTAAATTACCCAAACATGCAGGGATGACATTTAAAACCTCTTCAGGCATGTGTTTGACGAGGGAATGACGTTGTAACACGGTAGAAAGCTAAAAAAATATATATAGATTTAGCATAATACCCCTTCTTTAATTAATATTTGCAAAATTATTTTAGAATTGCTCCTCAAAGTATCCCAACATTTTACCATAGAGTTCAACATACATCCTGCTAGCTGTAACTTTAAAACCATAAATATAAGGCAATGTCCTTCACAAATGCATACGCTTGAAAATATTGAGTACTTTTTGCCATTCAAATGTCCTTTACAATTCTCCATCTGTCTTCATTAACTGACAACTTTTCCCATTGAAAAACTCATTCAAAAAGCAGCAATATTTGAGTGATTGGATTTTAACGCTATGTACGTCATGAAGGGACAAGTTGTTTTGCCCTGTTTGCTAGTTACTCTATTGTGAAGTGGAGTGGCTAGCTACCGTTAGCACAAACTAGCTCTGTGCTTTGAAATACATAGGTTTTTGCACCCCATTGAGTCCTATAGGAGCCTGCCTTACATGCACAATCTACTGCAGGTTCGGTCAGATTTAAAGGGGTGTTGTTACGGGGTAAGAGAGGGGAACAAAGGGTGCTGTGGGTGCCCCCCTAGTGTCCCTGTACTGTCCCGGTATAATGTGGATTCGGGTGCACCTCACAGTTTGGCTGCCATGAAGTTGATGTGAGGTTTTGCCAAAGGGAACAATGGCAGGCTCCTCTTGAATTCAGTCATGTCTTGCACCAGAATGGGCTGAGAATGAGAACAACAAAAAGTTAAACAAATATGTGCAACTTTTTCAAGCCATCTATAAGATTAAAGGCGTTGTACCTGATTTTTACTGTCTTAAAAATTCTGAACATCCTAATTATTCCCTTTGATGAGTTTATAACCACTTTTCATAGCTCTGAGACCAGTGCGGAGTTTTGCCGTGACAGAAAAGCTAACAACAACCGGCATTCTAATGCTCACTTCCTGATTATCCGACAATAAAATGCTCTCTAATAAGATGCAGACGGCACACAGTGGACTTAGACCTCAAGAGCTGCTCATACAAAACTAAATTTATTCATTTATAAGAATAAAGTCAGGTTACCCAGCTTTAAGACAACAAATAACACAATTACTGTTGAACTATTTTCTAAAGGTTCAATTTGTTCTTTAACTTTAATTCTGAAAAGATGTAAGTGCCTCAGGGATAAACCATCAGTGGCTGCAGTTGCATGGGGACTCTGCTTTTCATTTAAATAATCTTATAACTACAAATTTAAACAGCAAAATCATCTGTTTTCTCTCTGTCCATGGTCCCTCTGATTACTCACATCAGATTTTGCAGTTTACATGTCATTTAAAGTGCGTACAACAGGTTTGGATTATTCTCCAATTATGACTTATTTCGGTGGGATAATACCTGTTGTAAATATAAACAGTTTTACACCAAACAAGATGCAATTTGTAAAGAAACATTGAAAAATAGACTGAAAATTACAGGAAGTAAAGAGCTCTATTTTAGAGAGTTCTATATTGATACTAGGGAGAATTCTATCCAAAAGTTAAAAACAACAATTTACACACACGACACACATTTTTTTCTGATACGTTAAACATTATTTCAACAAAATAAAGGTGTTTTCTTATTATTTTTATTTCTCAAATAATAATTTCTGTGTATATTAGAGGAGTTTTGGTCCAGTGGAACACATGGTTGCTAGGTAACAATTATGGAATTCCCCAGCGCAATGTCATGATTCCCAACCAGGAAGTAAAATTTTAAACCTTAAAATGTCCAAACTGGGAAAAGAATTATACATTTTTTTATAGCAAAATCTTAAATATAATGATCTTAAGAGTATTTTAGTGAAACGAGTAATCCAACCTGTAATAGGCACTTTGAAAGGTCCAGATAATAGTCAAACAATAATCAGATTTTGGTGTGCATGAAAACACTGGAGCATAGTGTAACAAAATCAGGTGCTCATCAAAGACCCATTGGAAACGAATACAACAAGGCACTACCAACACATTATGAGACGAGATGAGACATTACAAGATGAAGACCGTATTAAGGTCGATACACACTGGAATGTCCCTTACTGAATACAGATTACAAGTCTGACTTATCAGTGAGCCTCGGATCTACTCCTAATTTTGTTGTTCTGCATCTTGTTGTACTTGAGTGAATACTGAGTCTTACCTGAGGCAGAGAAGGGGCAGGAGACAGGTTGACATCATTTTGTGAAGGGAATTCGCCCACGATTGGACCTGGGGATTAAAAATAACACAAGAGTTAAACCATCATTAAAAGCATTGTTAAGCCCTGTGGAGTATTGTGTTAGTGTTACTGACATGTGTCCATCTCTCTGGACAAGACGTGCACTGAAACCTTGTGTCTCTTTGGAGCCTCCACTCTCAGTCTTTCCTGCAGAGAGAAACATAAAACTCAGATAAAACATAAACGAGGATAACGCAAGAAATCTTTGAAACATTTTAGAAATGAGTATGTAAATCAATCAGTTTTATATGTAGTACCATGAGTTAGATTTTGTGACTACCGCTGCCAATATCGAGAATTTCAGCAGTCAACTAGTTAGCCATTATTTTTCCCATGAGTCGACTAGTAAATCATCGAGACTTTTTGAATATTTTTAACCAAATAAAAGCTGAACTGACATCTTGATTTAATAATGCACCCATTTTTAATATAATGTCTTTTGGCATGTGTCTTACTGTCTGTATTGGTGGTTTTCATATTCTAAAAGCTGATGATGTCATTCTCTCAGATGAGGGACAAGAGACAGTTTTCTCTGTTGATAACGTTGTACTTTGTCATGAAATATCCAAAAGGTAAATTCACAAAATGTTGAACCTGATCATTTCTATCAGTGACTAGACGTAAGAACTCACTATTATGGCACCAGTTTTCATTTTATAATCTATTTAGCTGCCTGTCCCACATCTGTATTAAATAATATTGTCCTATAGAATATTGTGATGTCATCTGAAATCTGGAAACATTCTATAGGCCAATAATATTTAATACAGATGGGGAGCAGCTAAAATTAATACAGTTAAAATTCCAATTTTTGCCATAATATAGTGAGTTCTTGGGTCTTGTCAGTAATAGAAATGATCAGGTTCAACATTTTCACATTTACCTTTTGGGTATTTCATGGCAAAATGCAGCGTTACCAATAGGAAAAACTGGCCCTTGTCCCTCATCTGAGAGTATGACACGTTCTAAAATCTGAAAACCACCAATAGTACAGATTACAAGTACATGAATACCATTTTCCGATTCATAGTTGCAGTCCTATTTGTAGCGGCTATATTTTCATTGTAAGGTAAGGTCAGTATTTACAGGTCCAAAAATATAAAAACGACACTCTCATCTCCTCTGCGGTGTCCTTGTGTTATCGATCCATGAGATGTATTTTGTCTGGGGTTGTTTCTTTCCTGTGGCTCAGACAGTGTTTCACTCGTGTGCGAGTAAGTGTTGGCCTATATTCGCAGTGGAGCAGACTGGAGGCCATTAAAAAACTGATCTGTGCAACTGTCTGTGTCAGGAAGATGGGGAAAGAAAGAGCGGAGAAAACACAAGGGTAGGCATAAAAGAGAGAAGGGGAAGAAAGAGGGAGAGAGAAGAAAGATAGGAAGAGGTGGAGAATGAGAAAGGGACAGAGAAAGGGGGGGGCAGAGAGGAACAGATTCAAAAAGAGGAGGAGGGAAGGAGGGAGAAAAAAAAGGGAGAGGGAAGAGATGAAAAGATGGAAAGGAAAGGGGGACAGAGAAAGAGAAAAAGTGAAAAAGAGAGGGAAGGAGGCAAGGAAGAAAGGGAGAGGGGAGGGAGTTAGACGGAGAGGAAGAAGAAAGCGACATACAGCGCAAGGGGGAATGAGAAAAGAGGGGGGCAGAGAGAAGGTGAAAAAAAGCAAAAGTAAGAAGTGAGGGGAGATGGAGGGGGAAAGAGGAGTGGAGACAGAAGGAAAGATGGAGAGACACAGAGGGGAAAGAAGGCTCTGGGCACAACACAAATCAATATATTGCAGTTTGGGAGCAGAGCGGACAAAATCTACACAAAGAGGGTTTTACATTTTAAAAAAGTGTTTTACAGATCTAATGATTTGTATAGTTGTTGCCTAAAAAAACTAACTGTATTGCACTTAACCATGTATCAAGTTTTCCTGAAAAGAGACATTTTGATTCCTCCTTTTAAATATGAATTATTTATTAAACTAATAATATCTTGTACCCGTATGAACCCGTATACCCCACTGACACTGAACTTACTCTGTAGAAGTTCATAATGTGCTCTTTCGTCAGCGTCTTCAGGTAGGCCACTTCAATGTTATCTGTAATAAAAACAATTACAACAGGTTACAAATGACAAGATGTATTTAAATTGTTAATCACTACTCCAAAATCACACATTTTTCATCATTCTGAACACCAAAGATATGCAACATCTAGAGGACTTTTTAAAGATTTATTGTGTTTTCAATTGTTAATCGCTATGACAACATTCTAACTTTGTCCACCATTCTCAAACCCATGCGTAACGTCTTGTACGTCCTCACCTCTGTCGAAGTTGTACTGCTGTGAGATGATCTCTCCCCAGTACTTGGCGCATTCGGCGGACAGTTTCTTGGGCTTGTCCAGTCTGCGGATGGCTAAGGCCTGGATGTGCTTCTGGAAGGCCTCCTCGCTCATCTCCTCCACTGCCTTCTCCATGGTGCACAGGAACGCCTCCACACGGCTCTCCAGGTAGTGAGGTGCCTTCTCTGATTGGATAATGAACCTCAGGCCCTGCACGCCATTGGCTCGCCTGGGACCGCTGAACACGATGTAACCTGGAGGAGCAAGGGAGAAGTTTGTTAAAGTGCGTTTGATATTTTCATGTTTTTCTAATTATTATTTGGTTTGGTGGGATAGTGCCTGTGGTAAATATTTATCATAGCTTTAGCTTTCATCATAGTTTGGGCCATCAATAGACAAAATTCCATCCAAAAAGCTGGGACATTTTACGCATACCATTTTGTGGATCACCATTTTGTGACAGTTTAAACCAGGATCTCCAAACGCATTTTATCTTTGAAGCGGAGAACCACAGCGGTGGTCATTATAGTGAGTCATTCACATGGCCCTAGCTAAAAGAGAACCACAGTATTTTATGGATACAGACCAAAAAATGTATGTTCCAAGCCTTGTTATAAACTGTATATATAATTGACCATAGCTACCGCGCTAGCCGCCGCATTTCAAATAGGAAGTGAGCATGGGCACGAAGTGGATCCTTTGAGCTCTGGTTTCAACTGACGTTCTATTGAAAAAGAAAGTCTCTCTGTAACCGTTGCTGCGAGCCTTGTCATTTTGGTATTAAAATGTTCGTATTAACCTGCTCTAAATGATCCTGTTTTTATTTCACTATTTTTGTGCCTAAACCAAGATATGAACATCATAATAATAATATTATCAGTCCAATCTAGTGTCTACTTTCCCCGAGGTTGCTCCCGCTAGCGTTAGCAAAAGGTTGATTGACAGCCTCGTTGCTAAGCGCCTGCCCCCTATTAAACCAGCAGTGCAAGCGGGAGGGGGCACGTACCTTCAACCACCTTGCTCCTGATTGGCTCTTTGGTTTTGCACCCATATTTCCAAATAAGGTCCCTGGTTGCAGATTAGCCGCTATAACTGCTAGCCTCACCGAGCTTCATTTGCTTGCAACTGAACGCTCGGTCCACCATTACTGTAGTTGCTATGTCTGTATCACAGTGCAATGTTTGTTACTGATGTTACTTTAATTTGCAGTAAAAATAGTAGTAAGTACGTAAAATAGTAGTATAATAATTCTGGCCAATTCTTCATTTAACAATTCTATTCTATTCTTTATATTGTGTGCAGTTTCCTTGTAGTTACCGAGTTGCTCTTTGGTTCTCAGTGTGTTGAAGCAGGGCTCAGAGATGATCTGACAGAAGAGCTCCAGCAGCATGTTATCGTGGGTGGTCTGCATGTCTGTCTGATAGTAGATCTCTATGCCACAGTTATTATGCACCTCGTTCCTCTGCTGATACACGTACCACCCACCTGCACGACATAACACAGCACAGAGGGTTAAAGAAAGTGACAATCTTCATCATGATTACTGTCATCTCAATGCTTATGTACCATGGAACAGTGTTATTGAATTCAATTTTGTTTTGCTTTTCACCCAGACGCTAGCTATGTTTACATGCATATCAAAAATCTGCTCATTATCTGACATCTGGAGTTATCGGATTACTGAACTGTCCTGTAAACAGTTGATGTGAGTAATTTCATTTCTTTCTTACTGTCCTCACCTGTCCAAAAAAGGGTATGATGCTTTAGACACTGATGTGTCTAAAGCAAAAATAAATAGTTTTACTGAAAGTTATAAAATGCATTGTGTATTTTGTCTTCCAAAAAGCTTCTTCTGGTTATTGGTATCGATGTTCATTTGTTGATAACCTGGTAGTGCAATCTTCCCCAATAGACAAAACCTTTTGCAACTTTCATTTAACCATGAACAAAATGAAATTAAAAAATAAACTAATTGCAGATCTCACTAGCACTAGCCCAGGGGTCGGCAACCCGTGGCTCCGGAGCCACATGCGGCTCTTTCATCTTTACACTGCCGCTCTGTGTGGCTTGGGAAAAGAAATTATAAGTATTTAATTGAAGTGCATTTTATTTGTGTTAGTTCTTTTTTTAAATTGTAGTTTAAATTGGAAGATTACTGTGATCTTGAAATATTAAAATAAAATTATATTTTATTATTTTTCACCGCACAAAATAAGCGTCACACGCACAGAGGCCCGACAAAACGGCGTCAAAAAGTCGCGCATTTATTGAGAAATATGCATTTGGAGTCCTGTCGATCTTTGGATCCACAGACGTATGTGAGCAGCTATTCTCCACCATGAATTATGTTAAAAACAAACACCGCTCACGCCTCACAGACGACAGCTTACAGTCCTGCGTAAAGATGAAACTGACTTCGTACAGCCCCGATTTGCAGACGCTGTGCGCAGAGGTTCAGAGCAGAAGTCTCTGTAGCACTTCATGGATTTCATAAGCAACACACTATAGTTATTTATACAAAGCGTAAAGGTAAAAAAAAAATATATATATATACAGTGTTATCTTCATTTTAGATGTCAAAAAGTATTTGCGGCTCCCAGTGTTTTTTTTCAGTGGAAAACTGGTCCAAATGTCACTTTGGGTGTCAAAGGTTGCCGACCCCTACACTAGCCAAAAAAGGGAATTTCAGTATTCAATGGTAAATCATTAATGTTCAGGCTGCATGTTTATTGTTATGTTAGGGTATAGTTTAGCAATGGCAAAAAATATGTCACAATGGGTTTACGGTCTAAATATAAACATTAAATTGTAATATTTGAGAGTGTAGCTCTTACCGTCTGGGACCTGCACCTCCCTGTAGCGGATGAGCTGACTCGGGAGCAGAGGTTTGGTGTGAGCGTGTTCGATCAGAGTGTCCTCCACCATCTGCATCATTCCCAGAGCAGACTGCAGGGGGAGACAGAGAGTCAAAGGGGGCAGGAGACAAAAACAAGGCAATGCTTCCAGGGTTAAATGTAGGTATATCGTTAGGGATTAGGGATGTTAGGATTAAAGAGGCTGTACACGTTTTTTTTTCCCCAAGTATTTGAGCAAAAGTTGTCTTACCCCAATACAGATATAGTGTATAAGCAGCTCTTGGGGTCCAACTTTCAGAGACCGATATGTACTGTGTCTGCCAATAAAATGCTTTAGAATTCAATGCAGAGAATTTGGAAGTGTGCTGTTAGCTTTATTATGACAACAAAACTCTGCTCTGGCAGAAGAGCGCTTTCACATTTCACATTCACTGCGGTGAATAATTAGGATGCTGGGAATGTTAAATGAACAATAACGCTGGACCACTGCAAAGTGTTTGAAATTAATTAGTGTGGTGAATCTCCCCATTTTCAAATGGCCGTGACTGACAGGTGGATTAGCCAATCCGTATAGGAAAAATACAGGAAGAAATTGCAGATTTCTACAAAATCAATGAGTCAAACAGGTGACCAAAGAGCTTCTTTTCACATCTTTTTTATTTGGGAGAAAAAGTTGCTATCAGTGATTCACTGATACCACAGGGGATTTACTGTTTAAGATGCATTATCTCAGAATTAAGAGTCTGAAGTGGACTGTCATTGCCAATATATTTTTCATATAATTTCAGAGTTAAACCAAAGCATTTTGTGTTAACAAAGCTAACCTCCTTTAAGATGTTTCCGTGTATGAGTGCTTCAATGTGTAGCCGAGACAGGAGCTGAGGAATGAACGCTTTCAGTCGAGGAAGAGTTACATCTGGAAGAGAAAGACAAAAGCAATTATAACACAATCTACACAGGACTGAACAATGGGAAAAAGTCAAACATTTACATTACCAAGTATTACTATTTGAGAGAAATATAAACTGCTAAAATAATACAAGAATCCCTTGTATTTCAGAACATCTTTGAATGATGAACCAAACCCTCTACAAACTGCCATTTGATTTTATTGTTTTATTATTTATTTTATTAATCTTGCAGCCCTCATGGATATTTGTCATCTTCATCAATACATATATACTAAGACTGTAGTTGACTAACCAAAGTCCTGATTGACTAAAGACCTGCCAATGTCCTGCCGATCAAATAGCTGACTAAAAAGGAAGCGTTGCGAAAGCTTTCAAAACTATTACATATCTCTGTATCTGACCCAAACTGCACTCACAGGATTACACTTGCATGAGAGTTTGTGCAAAAACAACTATTTATATAAACACACTGTTTCCTAGTACTTTTTCTGCATAAAGGCATCATGATTTAATCTACCTTTTTCCATATAAATACCAAAAAATCTAATCTTCATCCAATTCACTAACTTTCTGCTGTTGTCCCATATAAATCCTTTTCATCTAAATAAAATTAATGAATAAAAAAATTGACTAACACACATTTTGGTCGACTGAGACACCGTTATCCGATTAATCAACTAAACAACAAAAGGCCTACAGCCCTATATACCCTGGCAAAGTAGTTCCCAACCTTTTCCCTACCCCTGTGAAACACCATGAACCAGAGACTTGCCAGGCATCTGTTTAAAATTTAATTCTCTCTTCCTCTTCTTAATTTATTCCTTATTTTGGATCCACATTAATTATTACCACAGCTCTAACTATTCTTCCCGGGGTCAACAAATGCGTCAAGCATTTAATTCAGACAAATTAACAGCAGTTCTGGTGTTTATGTTCCCCATTTTCCAATCATTTATTTGGGATCAAGTTCAACATTTAATTATCGACAATCAGACCCTCTGACCCCTCCCCCCCCGCAATCTCCATTTCACAAACAGTTACAGACCGTCAAGGGCGTCTCTGAGTTCGTCTTTGGTCCAGGCCACCTCGGTCATGAGCAGACGCAGGTAGTACATGGCGTGTTGATGAGGCTGCTCTGCCCGGAAGTTATTCAGAGACCTCATGTACTGCAGGAGAGAAAACAAGGTAGAGTTTTAAAAAGCATACGTTCTGCAAACAGACAGCAAAAAGGAGTTAAAAGGGCTTTTTAATGCATTGACATTTGGTCCCCTTGAAATTATAAGGTTCAGTCTATAAATTATTTTTCCTAAATTCCTTCTAGCATTTTAATAGGCATTTAATGAGAAGCGCCAAGTAACAATCAAAAGTGACACCTCAATTAGGCATGTAGTTGGACGAGAACCTTGTGGAAACCACTGCCTGGGATTACACTGCCACCTGGATTTAACTACGCAAATAGGTAATAGGTTGCTGCAGTTGGTCAGGTCTAGGTTCAGCAACAGTATGTGCTCAAAGAATGAGGTCAGCTGACCACCTGAATATACTGAATGACCAGGTTATTCCATCAATGGATTTTTGAATGACAGTATTCATCGGGCTCAAATTGTGAAAGAGTGGTTCAGGAGCATGAGACATTATTTTCACACATGGATTGGCCACCACAGAGTCCAGACCTTAACCCCATTGAGAATCTTTGGGATGTGCTGGAGAAGGCTTTGTGCAGCGGTCAGACTCTACCATCATCAATGCAAGATCTTGGTGAAAAATTAATGCAACACTGGATGGAAATAAATCTTGTGACATTGCAGAAGCTTATTGAAACAATGCCACAGTGAATGTGTGCCGTAATCAAAGCTAAAGGTGGTCCAACGAAATATTAGAGTGTGTGACCTTTTTTTTTGGTGGTGACTTTTTTTTTGGCCAGGCAGTGTATGACAGACAGTCATTTCTCTGTTATCGTGCAACATCAGTGTGAGAGAAAGGACAATGTGGGCAGGGCTAACAGTTCCAACTAAACCACGTTTATTACTCATGATTCAAAATCGGGAACAGTTAGCCACAGTTCAAACAACAACACAATCATTTATTTATTTGTGATTACTTGCTCATTGTCTAAAAATGCTACCCACACAGGTGAACCTTCAGTTCATTATTTACAGATAAATAGAAAGCATGTGTGTCAAGAATCTCCTAATTTGGCAGCCGTCATCATATCCCTAAACATAAAACTCTTTGAGGACAGAGGGGTCAGAAGTCAGGGCTCACCGCTTCTTTGATGATGTCAAAACGTCTCTCGTCAATCTCGAATGTGGCCATTTTCTCAATAATCTTCTTCAGGAGGATGTGCTGTTTGTCATTGTAACCTTTTACTGACAGCTGCAGAGAAAGTGAGAGGGATAAAGAGGCAGAGACAGAAAGACAGAGAGACAGAGAGGGACAGAGAGACAGAAAGAGAAAGAGAAAGAGAGAGAGAGAGAGAGAGAGGGAGAGAGAGAGCGAGAGGGAGAGAGTGAGGGGACATTAGGGAGAAAGAAAAACATGAGTGATGAACTTCCTGTCTGGATAATATTTGGTTTAGATGCATCAGCAATGATTATATGAGACTAAACCCAAGTATTTGAAAAAATAACTTTGCATGGAGATCAACAGTCCTGCAGACATCTAAAATTCCTATTCAATTTGCCTAAAGAAAAGTAGATTCAAGTGTTAGAAAGCTCGCTGCTGGTAACCATCACCACAATCATCATTATCGCCATATTGCCCAGCCTAAACACATATTCTCTTACGTGGCCAGCAACATGAATTTAATTCCCATGATCTGTGATTTCACAAACTACCAAGAATCCATCTGGCCCGGGTACCGCTGTAGCAACTGCTCAGGCCATTAGTGGTTCAGGCCAATCACAGGGCAGCACTGTGGTTTGGGTGTAGCAAAAGGTGAAGCGCCGAACTGAACTAAAACAAACATGGTAACGTGGATGGACTTACTTTTGCCTATTTTACTGGAAATACAGACCCTTTTGTTTTTAAACGTGCAGAGGGAACTGCTTCGTGCATGGGAAAGATATCTTGCTTTTTCACAACTGGATTTAACAAAATCTAAACTAAACTAAAGATTACTCGTCTTGTTCCGCTGTTGGGGAGCTTCAAATCAGCTTCAAATACAGGTTATGACATTCCTCCTTTTCCCGATCACTTTCAGCAAGAGACATTCCAGACTCTACACAGTACTGCACATATGAATCTGTTTTTTAACAAGGCAACATATTCTCTGGATCAGTTCACATACCTCTTATTTCTTTATTGGTGCATTCTTGGTCTTCCAATCCAAATTTTGAACAGTTCTAAACTTTCTTTGAAAAAAAAAAACAAACCTATACTTTGCTGTGTCACCTAAACTTTGGCCATTTCCTGATTCAGCTCTGCTCCCCGGTGCAGAGCCTCCTTCCCCTCTCCCTCTCTCTCATTTTCACTGACACCTGTTCAGACGAATTCCCAAAAACATCATTAACCTTGAAAAACCTGCAGCCTGAGAAGCTCTGGCTGTAATCTATTATAAACAGGATCATTACTGCGACTGTGTGTATCCAGGAGTGAAGGATCAATGTTGTGACTTGAATTTAAGAGGCATTTCTAGACTCGGTGACAAATGAAAGACACTAGTGAACTGTTACAGAAGAAGTGTATTCTCATTATTCTTTATCGCTCCCAGTTCACATAGCATTACAAAACATTACAAACTAGATGGAACTGTTTGTCATGTTTTGTCACAAGGGTACTTTATGTTAACCTAGACAACAGTAATCTGGGTAGGGTTGTGAAAAGTATCAAAAATCAGACACTAATCGATACTAAAACTAGTATCAAAACTAGATACTCATTTGAGCAGGTATCAAAAAGTCACATTCGCAGGACAGAAACGAACCTTTCCTGAATAACTTTAGAATGATCTTGAGCTGTATCAGAACAAGTATAAGACCACACAGACTAGTATAGACCCATGGACCACTATGGGACCTGGACGAGCTGATAATCATCGTGGTGTCGGAATCCGTATTGAGTATCAAGTCTATTTCTTAGTATATTAGTTATAATTCATGTATTGTTTGATTGTTAATGCAACGTAAGCAGCATCAAAATCACAGCAAAAAGCAGCAATTCAGAAGTTAGAAATGTTAGAAGCAAATCCACTCTTCCCTTTCTCCTCTCATCTTTGTTATAATTTTACTTACGAGAATGGCATTCATCCCTGAGGCTACTCCATAGTACAGCCCTGCCAGCCGGGCTGCATAAGTATACTCTTTTAAATCATCCTTCAGTAATCTGAGCAACAAGTACGTCATGTTGCAGTGAAGGGGGTCTGCGTAAAGGTAGCGACTGATGGAGGAAACAAAACACAAAACATGGACAAAATAATGATGAAAACTTAAATAAAAAAGTTGATGGTTCGGACATTAAAAGAGTATGTATATGCAGCCTCGGGACCAGCAGTATCGCAATATGATAGCGATGCCATCTCTTACATAGATTTTCCTGTTTTAAATGGTCTAATTAGTCAAATTTAAGAGAAAGGAGAGGTATTTTTTAATTCATTGCAGGAAAGGATGGGCTATTATGTCTAAGTACTATTACATTAAAATGCTGAGGGAGAGGAGATAGAAGGACAAATGAAAAATGGAAAAAATACACGACAGAGCCAAGACTGAAACAAAACTGGGTGCGATTTGAAATTAGTTTTTAACTTACCAAACACTAATTAGCATAATTGGACACTCTTACTGGTGAAGAAAATCTTGAAAGATCCAGGGGTCAATATATACATGTCTTGCATATTACAATGTAATTTAAACGTGCACTATGGAACTTTTCTGGAGCAGTGTCTGTCACCTGCTTGTCTCCATGGAGATTATATTGCATTACATAGAATGTTCCACAGTATGGCATTAAACTTATATATCGTCACTGACACAAGCAGGTGACACCACCAGGCCAAGTGACAGGTCAGATCTATGGAGGTGGCCCCTCCTCTCAAGTTACATAGTGTACCTTTTATATACTATTTGATGGCAGTTGATTGTATGAAGAGATTATATTAAAAGGTATATTCAATGCTGTAATGACATGTTTCTATTGACTTACGACTCCAAATGTCTAAATTGAACATAAAATAAAGACAAACATATGCCTTTTAAGTTAAAAAATACCCCACCCAAACCTGTTCCAGTCCTGTGGCTCAGTCTTATGAGAGAGTAAAGGGGATACTGGGCTCTGGGATGCGGTGGACAGAGGATCAGTGGTGATACTTACATACATCCCATAGACGGTATTTTGGAGGTCATAGTTGAGGCCGGCTAGCTCGGCTGCATATGCATACTCGTTGAGGGAGTCCTTGAGGAGCTCCAGGTATAAATAAGCCATGTTACAATGCAATGGGTCCACATATGCAAAGGGGCTGCAGAGAGAGCACTGGTTCAGTGCAACAATTATACACATAACATGATAAGACTTCAACATATCTTTGCCTATGTTTGGGAGAAGCAAAGCAGGATCAGATATTTTAAAGAAATGGTATGTAGCCTATGCTACAATCTCAACTGAAACTGAATTCCCAGTGCCTAAACCTGCAAACAGAGGACACATACAAGTTTTACTCATTCTCAGTACATGGACAAGCCATTGAGAATTCACTCAGAGGCCGCACTAGCACTGATTCATGATTGGCTGCAGGTGCTGGGGTTTAGGTAGTAGCGATTCAGATCAGAGAGAGTCCTTTCAGGTTTTAATCGGATTTCAGCATTGAAACTGGATCCCCAAAAGTGAGGCTCGTTCTGCTTTCTGATTTCGGATAATCGTCTTGAGAACCAAAACACCAAGTCATACCATAAATAAAGGGGACCTTGTGTCCAATGTTCTTGTAATTAACAATAAATCCACATTACAATTTTATATTGCTATATTTGTTAAGTTTATGAAATTTTAAAAAATCAAATTTTTAAACACTGTTCCTTTTTAATTTGTGGTTGAATTATTATGCATTAGTAAATGATGACCAATTCAATTCAAGTTACTTTTGAACTATAACGTTTTTTAAAGGATACTTAATTATGCAAATGTTATGAATTTATGGTTCAGGTTAAGAAGAACTTAACACACAAAATTGTGCCATTGTAATTTTGGCACAGTTCCTCAAAATATACATTTTTAAAACTTTGTCTTTCAATGACAACCAGTGATTACCACATACCTGAAGAACTCAAAATTGAGACAGGCCTTTGGCAGGAAAAACTTGTCATCTTGTTTGAACCACACTTTGCTCATCGCTGTGTCCTGGAGGAAAATAAACAGTACATACAGTTGAATATGCAGTACAAATGTCAGATGATGTCAACAGAGACGGGAAACATCACAAAATAAATTCAAATCAATTTAGATTTTGCACAATTTTTGTATGTACAATAGCAGCATTAAAATGTCTTAAAATCGGATTCTTTTAAGAATTCGCACTGGACCAAAATAGAGAGTGTTTAGCCGCATGCATTCATATTAAAGCACTGGATTTATATAGCGACTTTCAAGACACCCAGAGCACTTTACATTGCATTATTCATTCACTCCACAGTGGTTGTAAGCTAGGCCAACCTTGAGCTGATTTTGTAAAATTGCCAAATACAATAATTCTGTCTCTTACTTTAGTACATCATTGTTTATCCTAATATTGCTGGGTTTCAGATGACATAAGAACAATATAGACCAATACTATTCAATACAGATGGGGGGGCAGCTAAAATGAATATTGTTAAAATGCTGCTTTTTATTGTTATATAGCGAGTTCCAGAGTCTAGTCAGGCACCTATAGAAATGATCAGGTTCATCATTTTGGATTTGCCTTTTGCCTTTCATGGCCAAGCACAGCGTAATCAACCGGGAACTCTGTCTCTCGCCCCCATCTGGGAGGATGCCATCATCACATTCTAGAATCTGAAAACCGCCAATAGCAGGTGGCATTGTTGCTGTGACACTGTAAACACACTTGCCTTGATTAGACTGGGGACGGAGGGCGCCTCCTTCTCCAGAGGGTAGATCTCAAAGTTTGTTGGGATGAACTCATTTCTCATGGGCAATTTAAACTTCCCGTTCAGGTCTGCGTTTGCCCATTTCTGAAACACAGACACTAAATGGAGTCAGATATGGCAATAACAATAATCAATTCCTTGATTCACAGCATCTCTTGAAATTAAATCCTACACTTTGTACCATGTACATTAATGCTATAGTAGAGAGCAGACTTAGTTCTATACTTTTCAACCAGCTTCCCAAAACACATGTAAATGTGTACTAGTTCAAGAATAAATGTTTCTTTCCAGAGTTACAAAAAATGAAATAATATAAAACACATTTTAAAAATACATTCAAGAAGACGTAGTCAACGTTCTAAGTGCAGAAACACCCACACACACCCACAGTCTAAAAAGACACAGGATTTGATTCTGTAGTTTTTGATCTCCTAAAACAACACATTTTCTCAACACAAATGAGTATCAACTTGAGCAATCTGTAAAAGAGCTGATAATTAACTTCAGCTATCTTTGTTAGTCATCTATTGTGACTATGGGTTTAGTGTTTTCTCTCACCATGATGGTCTCATCTGAAATGGCTTCTTGTTTGTATTGCGTGCCATACCACTCTTCTGTTTTATCCGTCTGACCCTCGAATGACTTTGACACCACCGCCACTCTAGAAAACAGAAGGGGAAAAAAAACAAACTAAGACTAAACAAGGGATATATTAATAATTATCACATATCAAGACAATAGTGTGATCTTTAAAAGGGAATATGAGAAATGTTGTTTCTGCAATAATGCTCCCAATGGCTGAAATCAACATCATAAACAATCATTCAAGTCCTTATATTTCAAATTGCTAGATGTGAAGAATATAATTATAATCAAAGATCATTTCAGTGATTGTATTTAATATTTTTTAAAAATGTGATTTTTGACTCCTAACCCAAACCCTAATCAATTAAACCATGTAACTCCCATATAAATAACACACGATTTTGTATTTAGCACCAGACATGACATAGTGGCTGCAGCCAGACTCTTTTGAAAAAGTTTCATATTGCGCCTTTAAACAAGACACTTGAATATAAAAGATTTGCTAAAAAAAAAAAAAAAGTACTGTTAACAGCCATAATATTGAAAGAAAAGTTAAAACCTCATTTCACAGCTCGACAATCTTTCTGAATACAAAACCAGACCTCCCTTTGAAGCTGGGAGAAAATAAAAACTACAAAAATTGTACCGCTCCAGAGACCAGCCCTGAAAACACCCAAAAATCAAAAGACGAGACGCACTTTGATCATAGCATAAAGCAACACAATCTAATCCCAGAGAGAAGACTGCTCCCGGCACTGCTCGTACAATCTACAATATCATTTATGCATTAGGGGTTTGGAAAAGTGAACAATTTTAATTCATTTTAAAGATATCAATATTAACAATGTGCTAAAACATTTATGTGACGAGTTTGAGAGGTGGAGGCGTCATGTTTTCTCTAATCTTTCACTGAATTGTGTATCTCTTGTATTTTGTACGCTGGGCAGAGGAGAATATTCATGGGTTACAAACTATGGAAACTGCCCTTTGTTGTTATCGCGACTGTGCAATTAAGATAAAGATCATTATATGTTTTGAATTAGGAAAGGTCTTTATGAAATCCTTCAAATCAGGAAGGAATTACAACAAAATGTAGAATAAATTGTTCTTTTAAGAGTAGGATCATTAGGGTGTTTTTAATATTTATACACACTTAATATTGTTAAAACTAATTATACTGTAATTTATACTGTTTCTCAAATCTTATTTCAAGAGACAATTACACAATTGACCTGGGCTTAAATTGCTGACTTTCTGCTTTTAAAAAATGCTACAAATTAATTAGGAACAGTGAGTAAACAATACTATTAAAAAATAAATTTAAAACATGTACACTGTTCATTAGCAAAAAAATGGGTTGAGTACTGTTCTCTTGCCTTGGGTTTGTATCACTGACCTGACGTGCTCCGGTCTGAGCTTGTCCAAAACCATCTCAATCAAATCTGGTCTGAAATCCTCCAAAAGATACTCAGCAGCCAGGACTTCTTCAAGAGGGTAGTACTAAGAGAAAAACAGAATTACAAGAGGAAACATTATAACACTGCCAGAATATTAGAGTCCCAAACTTAAACACTACAGACTTTAAATCAAAACTACATGCTTTTACTTTATTTTACTTTTTTAGATTAGTTGATTCAAAAATGGGTGTGGCAAAAGCTCTATTATTGCTATGCATCTTGTTTGTTTTTTGTTTGCATCTTTTCTGTATTTGAACAGGGCGCTCATGAAAAGGAGAGTCTGAGTGCTCTCATTGGGTTCTCTGTATAAATAAAGATAAAATAAATAAACCTGACCCAAACTACACTAACAAGACTACACCTGCACAGGAGTTCAACTATTTATGCAGAAATAGTACTGGAAACATTGTATTTATACCAAGACAGATTAAACTTTTGAATCATGAGTTTAATCTGACTTTTTACATATAAATACCAAAAATCACCAAATCTTCATCTGACTCACTCACTCAATAACTTCTCCTTTCTGCTGTTGTCTCATATAAATATATAAATTAGAATCTAAATAAAATGATTAGCCCTAGAAGGCTCACATACATAACATACATGTTGCAGTTATAGCAACATTAGCTTACTATGTTTTTAAGCAGGTTTCTTTGAGTCCAGCAATCAATTAACTTCACTAATTAAAAATGAACAATGCACGATTCTTTGCCACATAATGAAGATGCTGATAAATATGCTTTCTACTGTCCTTACAAAAGACTTTAATTTAGATTTTTGTGTGGCTAAAAATACCTCCACTTATTTTAAACCCCAAACACAATAGACGACCTGAATAATGGTTTCAAAAGGGCAGCGGAGTGACGATGTTCAGACGTAAACCACTGCACTGTGTTGCCGTGGAAACCACCTTTAAAAACAGGAAGAACTTACGTGTAATAGCCCGGCTACTTTAGACGTGTATCCCCGAGGTCGCTCTTTGTCTTTGAACCTGAATGCAACTTTGTTCAAATCCTACAGAAAAAAAGAAAAGTTATAATGAGGGCTGCATAAAACATTGCAAAATGATTCTCTCAATATTAAATGATGAAATACTGCAGGTATTGTAAGGAGTTTCCTCATAAAGCTTAGAGGTGCACTATGTTACTTTTCTAGGGGAGGGTCATGGTTAATCCTTTGCCTAGAATGTTCCACAGTATGGCATTACACATTTTAATTTCCAAAAATATATATCTTGGAGAAACTTGTCTCCATGGAGTTTTTTGTTAAAAAATTTAAGTAAATAAATTTAAGAAATTTAAACACAAGATGTCAAACCTCAATATATGGAAAATAGAACTTTGTAAAGTATTGAAAGTACACAGGTATTGTAAAACATTTCTAACTATAAACTATATATTCTCTCGGTCCCATAATTGCAGAAATCTTGGAGAATGTCAAAACTAATGTCAAACTAATTTTGGTCTCACCTTACACTCCTCGAAAACCCACTCCTGTGGTCCCTCCGTCCTCAGCTTCTGAATGTACTGGAACATGTGGAAGATGATGTCCTCTACGTGCACTGCAAAAAGATATCTTTATTAGAAAAAAGGAATAATAAAAATAATGTTAAGATTTTAATCTTTCAGCCTCCATGACTTACAAAGCCCCTCCTCAGTCAGGTCGACGTTGATGATGAAAAACATGAAACCTTTGGCTCCTTCTTTCTGGCCCCCGACAAGTGTGTTCACCCAGCCTGGAGACAACACAGAACAGTCAGTAATGTCACATATTTTTCCTCTTATCTGGTTCCAGGAGTTGTTCAGCATAAAATGCAATTGGTTTATAACTGACAAAAAAGTAGGGATGGTATATTGGTTATTGACAATATCAGAGGATTTCCCCAGATAATGGTATCTGTCCGATATTTTTGGCCGATATTTGGCACATATGTTTTCTGCATTGCCCAAGTTTTTAAGGAGACTAAATGAGTGAAAATATGAATTTATATCCCTGATCAATACATTTTGTTATTTTTACAAAAGCGATAAGATACAGTACAGACCAAATTTATGTTAAATTAAAGTGAAGTTTACAAATTAACTTAATATTATCATCGACAAATATCGGTTATTTGCCACAACAGCAAAACAAATTTTGAATATCGGTATCGGCTAAAAAAAATCCAAAACATTCAAGGCTATATATTTGAAACTGAAAATACAGCCTTGGATTTTGATATATTTTCAAGTTTGTGTTATTACACAAGTTACATACTAGCGATGTTACCATGTCCAAATCTCATGGCATATACTGCCCTTGTCCCAGTATTCAACTCATGTTACAACATTTATATGATTTTGAGGGGGACAGTTTTGTAGAAACGCTACCTTTTCTCTACAAATGCCCTGATGAGCCTTTAGTGTTATTCCAAATGATCAAGATTTTAAAAACCGTAAACAACAGAATACTGGTTGCACTATAAGGATGGTAGCTCACTCTGCTTTTTAGTGTGCTGCTGCAACAAGATTGCAAAAACTACATAAAAGGAGCTTTGAATTAAATCCAGGCTCAAAATGGTTCTGTTTAGCTGTGCATATGACTGAAAGGTTTTTATTCAGCACTCTTCTCTTTTAATGTTCATTTTATGATTATTTGTGATTATTTATGTTTTGATTTGTTGTTTTGTGATTTTAATGTCTTTCTTATTCTGTAAAGCACATTGCATTACTTTGTGTACGAATTGTGCTATACAAATAAACTTGCCTTGCCTTTGAATTCCATGTCTGATAAATATTACTATCACTTTTACAATCAGATCCTGAGATGTATATCACACAAACGGCTCACTCTTTATACCTGCGTACAGTAGCTGTGTCAGCATCTTCACACGTGTTTTTTGTCCCTCACCTTTAGACTTGAGCTCCGACAGTAAACTTCCTGGGCCCTCGTGTCCGATCAGGTGACCCAGGTAATGTCCCGGGTTGGACTTGTAATACTTCTGTAGGTCTGGGATCGGGAACGTCACATACAGGTTTCTGATGTCTTTGATTGGCACCACTTTGTAGAATTGCTGAAAAATTTTAATCAAAATTGACATTTAAGAGGTTATTTCAGACCTATTAAAGGTTTATGACAGTAAATAACTGGGTGCTTACCCTGAGGTGCTCCTCCTGAAACGGGTGCTCAGGGAATTCTGGAACTGGGACGTTCTTGTTCTCAACTTCTCCAAACAGATTCACCACCATCGCAGTTAACTCATCTAAAGACTCTGAGGAAATGGACAGGAATATCACATTTTGAACTCTTTGCCGGGGGAAAAAAAACAGATTCCCAATTCTTTAGGGCGCAATTTAAATGAACGCAAGTAGCAAATCACAAACGCTACAGTTTTTTAAGTACCATAATAATATCCACTAACTACAAACTATCTCGTATCATTCTGCATATAAACTGCCAACTCTGTAGTTTAGATCTGTACAAATGTGTTCTGTAATTTTTTTTTGCAGTATTTTTGGTATGTATTTTTTGGATAAAAGTGAACTTTGACTATGCAGAATCATATTATGAACACATAAATCGCAAAAATGCCTGTCAAGAAAATCGCAATTTGAATTTGCGAATGGTACAATGGGACTGAAAGATTTGGGGGAAAATATCAGAGCAAAAACATAACATACTGTTCTACTTAAAATTCTTGGATTTTTTTTTTTTTTTTTTTTAAAGATACAAAATTACGCAATTCAGTTTGTAGACCCAGAACTACAGGTTTATCAGGTTTTAGACAGAATATTTTGTTGTTACTTGTAATTGCAGTCTTTGGTAATTGCAATTTTGTTTCGATTGAAATAAATCTCACAGGCCTACCATAAACGATATATAATTCTTCAAATCTTTGTTGATGCGTATGATTTGAACAGTATGTTACCTCTTCCTAAAACGCAGAGCCCCATGAGGTTGGAGGAATAAAACGTGGAGTGGAATTTCAGCAGCTCTTGTCTGATGTCGATGCCTTCTTTACATGGTCTGGTTTCAAGGGTCAGCTTGTTTCCTGAGAAGACAACAATATGACAATAATTAATACAATTTTCATCAAAAAGGAAAAAAAAAAAAAAGTTTTTTGCAAATGAACTCAAAAGCATTTGGCGCCCTCTTCTGGCAAGAGAGGAGTGAAGCATTTTGTTTCAACAGAGTGAACATTAAAAAAAAAAAAAAAAAAAAAAAAAAAAAAAAAGCAAAGGTGGGACAACACATGAAAGTATGAACTAAAGGTGGAAAATGTCCCCATGGAGTTAGATAGACCTTTATGTCATACTGTGGAACATTCCAAGAAAAGCAATAACTTCTCCATGGAGGAAAGATCATGGGCACTGCACTAGAAAGTTAAACAGTGCAAATTTTGAAATTGACTCATTGAGATTGTTAGTTTTTTGTTAAACATTTCAATATTTTATATACAACCATACACTAGACACTGGTATCTGTCTCAAGTCTTTTCGTTATATTAAAATCAAGTATGAAATTTTAAAAGGACCTGTGCCAGATTTCAAACCATGAGTCAGGAAGATAACCCTTTAACCTCGCCCACACAGTCCTTTCTGCCGTTGTGATATTGCACTATGACACAGAAACAGCTGTCTAGTATAGTCAGGAAGTTGGTTTCTTGTGATACTTAGTAACAATGTGTCTGATTGGATGATGAAAAGTGACCCTGTCAGTAGCTTCTCTGTTAGTTATTACCTGAGAAAATTATATCTATAATGAATAGATACTATTTTACAGTGTTATTTATCAGCTTTTACCATGCAATGCAGCTCTATTAGGATGAAGGTCAAAGGTCAAACAACAGAGGTCACAGGTCAGTGCAGGTGGTCATTCTAGTTAAATCAAGTTACTACAATTTCCTCTGTCACAAAGGGGGAGAGTTCACTGGAAGTTCAGACACCAGCACATTTGGGCAATATCTGAGTTCGGATTATGTGGGAGCATGACTGTCTAGGCCTGTCTGATCCTTTTCTATTAATAGCTCTAATAAAGACCCTATAAGTCAAGAGTGCGGTGGTTATTTTAGATTTTGATTTAGCAGCTTCTAATTCTGCCACGGTCAAATCTGTCTCACAATGATTCACCAGAGCAGAGAGGAGATAAAGGGTCCAGCTATTTTAAAAAGATATTAGCAAAGACATTTGTAACAGTGTTGATGACTCTGACAGCATCTTGGTGTGTTAATAAAACCTAGTTTAAATTTAGTACTTTTTGCTACTAGAGTGATTTCTAACATTTAGAGTAGAATCCTATAAAATATTACCCCCAAAAATCAGATTTAATATAGGAACTGTCTCCATGAAGATGTTATTACTTTTCATGGAATGCTCCACAGTATGGTCTTAACCTCCATCTCCATGGAAACAAGCAGTGACACTAGCAGGCATCAGATCTGTGGAGGGCGACCCCAGTCACAGTAAGCATGCTTTTCAAGGTATTTTTGAGCAACATCAGTAATAGAATAAATGCAAAATAGAGCAATAACATCTCATTGAAAACAAAGAGGTGGCAGAGCCCTAACCCCCACACACCAGAAAAGTTACATACATCTTTAAATAAACAACTTCATGGCATATAAAGGACGACTAACTAAGACCGACTAAGACCGTGTTGAATGTTGCCATGGGAACGAGTCAGTACCTGTCCCAAACTTGCTGAAGGGATGGTTGGGGTTCCCTGTGGCCTTCTCCAGCTGAAAAAGCCTCCACGCATCGTTCATCAGGTTTTTCTCATGCTCTGAATCCACAGCGTTCACCTCCCGATCCTTACAGCTCTCATCGAACAGAGGGCACAGGAAAAACTGGGCAAACCTAGGTGAAAATACAAAAGTTTAATTATAAACTGTGGTTAAATCAAGAATATAGTACAGACGTTAATTTTTTTTTTTTTAATAATTTGACTTGGCATCTATGGGTGTCATAATGTCTTAATTAAGCATTGAAAGTATTAAGAATAAACTTGATGGACAATTAATAAATCTTGGAATTAAACCTTAAACCTGACTAAACCAAGATCAAACCACGACTTGCTTTGAAAATTCTTGGAGATCTTATTGCCCAAAACACATTAAGAAACATGCATTAATGAGTGAGCTTGCCTCTCCACAGATCTGAGAATAATAAGAAGTTTTTGATGTATTTTGAGTGAAATACAAGAGATACAATAGAAATCTAGAAATCCTTGTTTGTATATCCAACAACTTATAAAGACAAAACAGATGAAGATATTAATTTTGACAGCACTGCCTGCCTCTGCCTGTACACTGTCAGTTCAAAAAAAAAAAAAACAAAACTGGATATGCTTGAATACATAAACATGGTTGAATACACAGACATTTGAATCGGACAATGGTGAGTAATGAGCAAACAGGAGGAACCAGGGGAGGCAGGCACGACTGGAGATTTGCATGAAAGAAAGCAAAGCACAGCAACTGCCATGCAAAAACATCAATGAAAGGGAAATCTTGTATCTGACGTTTGGTTACAGTTTAAGACATGAGCCAAGGTCGTCAGATTTTAAGTCCTATTTTATGTGTTAACTGTGCTTTTAAAACTTATTCTGACATCTTAGCAATGTCCTTTTTTGTTGCATACATTATTTTAAGTTATACATCTTGGACATAATTCAAAGTTGATGAGCATAAAAGGCCATTTACAGGACCTGTAGGCAACTTTTTCCTCGTGTATTTGAGTAAAAATAGTCTTGCCCCAGGACAGACATATTGTATAAGCAGCTCTTGAGGTCAGTACATCTACTGTGTGCTGTCTGCATCCAATTATAAAGCTTTTTACAATCTGATAATCAGGAAGTGCATGTTACCATGCTAGTTGTTAGCTTTACTGTGATGGCAAAACTCTTCACTGGTCTCTGAGAGTTGTGAAACCACTATAAACTTATTTTGGTGAATAATTAGGGTGTGCTGATGTACCTAATGCTAAACTATTTATTTTTAAACTATCTGAAAAGAGAGGTATTCTTTTAATCACAATCCATTCATACCTTTACGCAACATGCTTCTAAAGTTCAGTCATCACCTTATCTAAACATTTGTTAAAAGCAGCTGGGAGAGGCACAGAATGTACCGCACTCAAACTAAAAGACCAAAAATAGGCAAGGCAAGTGTATATATGTATATATATGTGTATAGCACAATTTGTACAAAGGAATTCAAAGTGCTTTACATACATACATTTACAAGACATTAAAATCACAATACAAAGAAATAAAAACCTAAATAAACATTATAAAATTAACATTAAAAAAGAAGAGTAAAGAATAAACAGAACAGTTTTGAGCCTGGATTTAAACATTGTCAAAGTGTCTTACATCTTCAGGAAGACTGTTCCAGGTTTTAGCTGCATAAAACTGAAACGCTGATTATCCATGTTTAGTCCTGACTCTGGGCACCAGCAGAAGACTGGTCCGTGAGCGTTTCTTAGAAATCTAGTGGGTAACAAAACAGCATGTAGCTGCCTTAGACTAGTGACGATCTCTACGATTGTTTTGTCAGTTACAGGTGCAGACTGGTGCAAACTGCAAACTCATTGCACTTAGACGTGGAAATTACTTCTAACGGCAATGGAGCTGGAGGGTTTGTTAAGCTGTTTATTGTTGAAACTGGGACATAAGAGTTGTTACTGCAATTTCCAAAAATGTCTGAAAAATACCTCTCCCTTGTTCTACATAAACTGTGGTTGTACATGTACATATTTTTTCTGCAAATCTCATAATGAACCTGGAGCTTTGACTTGCGCCATTCACCGCTCAGTCCTCCCACACTCCCTTTTCTGTGCCCTGACCAAGTCATCATTCCTCCATGGCACTTTCTGCTTTAACCATTTTAACCTTCATCGTGGCCATAGTGTCCAGAACATTCAAAAAACTCAAAGTCACAGAGTTCAACAAATCATCAACATTAGAGCATGAGTCATTTTCAAAGTATCAATTCCATGAACAATGCACCTGTGTTATCATTTATGTGTCTCCTTTGAACAACTGCAGGACCAGCCGCTGGTTTGGGAATAACAGACAGGTCAAAGAAGACACAGAAATGATGAGACAGAGCAACATCCACCACATTGACATTTTAAATATTTAGTCCTTTTGTAATGAGCAGGTCCAGAGTGTGCCCTCTGTTGTGGGTGGGCTCGCTGACATGCTGAGTCAGACCAAAGGTTTCAAGGACAGAAATGAGCTCTTTAGTGTTTCTGTCAAACACATTATCCACACGTGCATTAAAATCACCTGTAATGACTAAACCATCAAAGTCTGTGCATACGACTGAAAACATCTCAGTAAAATCATCAATAAAACTTTGACAGTGCTGGGGAAATTTGTCTATAATTATGTAGACTATGGAGGGTTATTGTTATAGCTCCATTTTAAAAGGAAACTCCAAATGACAACCTGTCAGTAACTAAATCCTCTCCAATAACTGCACACACATCTCCATCCTTTGTGCTTGCTTGTGTTTCAAATTCAAATTTTAATTTGGGTGGAACTGATTCCACTAGATTAAAATAAGAAAAAAAAAATATTCAATAAAAATTATTTGTTACTTAAAGATATGACATTGAGCACAGCAACTTTCAGATTAGTTTCAGTAGGACTGGATGTCACCTTCTTACAGGGAACATGAACTTGGTGGAAGTGGTGGTGCTGCTGAATCGTTCTCTGGGGGAGGTGGAGGTTGTGGTGCTGCTGACTCGTTCTCTGGGGGAGGTCGTTGTGCTGTTGGTGATGACTCCTTCACTGGGGGAGGCGGTTGTGGTAGTTGTGGTGCTGCTGGTGGTGCTGACACATTGGCTCAGTCTCTGGCTGGGACAACAAGAATGCTTCTCTCATTCCTCTTCTCTCTCACTGGCTACATAGGACCCTGTCCAGGCCATTGCCTCAGAGCGTGGAGGAGGTCAACACGCTCACTCCACCTCTGCTCAGGTTTGGGCAATTTCCCTTAAGCAGGTTTTCTCGTTTCTCAATGTAGTGCAATCCTCTTGGTGCACATGTGTTGAACTGCCATGTGTTCTGCTGAAACAGTTGGGCAAATTTGTTCATCTTCCTTCTGTCTGTGCTAGGAAGAGGTCCACTGATGAATGTCTTAACCTCTATTGAGCTCCTCAAATAATTTAGTAAAATGCCTTTAAGACTTCTGTCCGTTCCATTCTGGTGTCAACTGCACCCAACTGTAACTGGGATAGCAGCATGTTTGGATTCCCTTATGGCTCACGCCACTGATAGCGCCGTCTCCTAACAGTAGAGCAGCTCTGACTTTGACGTTTGCTTAAACGACGAAATTTTCATCACAAAATCACTCAGGTTTAAGTTGAAAGTAGCATTTTCTTCACCATCTTCTCTGGTCTGCTTACCGCTGGATGTCACTGGTAGCATCCGGTGAAGTCCTTTTTCAGATTTTAAAGCAAATATCCGTGCTTGTAGCTCAATAATTCCTTGTTGATAGTTCCGACAGTGTTCAGAGAAAGAATTCCTTTGGTTTATTCCCCCGGACATGCATACATTTTCAATTCTCTTCATTTCATAACATGTTTTTCATTCAGTTTTTTTCTGCAAACTTGGAGCATTACTACTCAGTTGCACTATACTAGGTTCATTCAGTTGAATAGTGTGACAGTACTACTGTTGCATAATCATTGACTAGTTATGAGGAGGTGGCAAAGGCAGACTTACATTAGGGTTGGGCAAAAAAAATCTATTAAACCGAATCGATTTTGAAGTTCAAATCAATTTGTTTGGAAAAAAAAAAAAAAATCTATTTTCATTTTCCCCACTGGCAATGGAAATTGCATTGAAAATGTTGCTCACTGCAGTCACAGGGACCAAAGATTAACTCAGAGCCATGCAGTGCTGACTGCTTTGAAATTAAATGTTGGGGCTGCATGTTTAATGCAATAGTTTGTTTTATCTCATTCATAAAAGATATATATATATATATATAATTTCATTTTTAGGCATAATTGCCCAGCCCTAAGTTACTTAAGAGACTACAGGACAAATTTACCATATAAAAGCTACTATTATCTAAGCTGTAGCTGAGAAACCAAAGTAATTCTAAGATTAGTCTAACATGTAGAGCAATGCACCTTAAAAGGCCTGTACCTGATTTTTTTCCCCATGTATCTGAGCAAAATTAGTCTTGCCCCAGTACAGATATTCTGACCTGAGATGTTTATACAATATACGTCCACTGTGTACTGTCTGCATCTAATTATAGAGCATTTTACTGTCCAATAATCAGGAAGTGTGCGGTTTGAATTTCAGTGACAGCAAACTCCGCTCTGTCCTTGTGAAATGCGGTGTCATTTAAAGGTGTACTATTCAAGATTACTGTGAAAAGGTCCACCACCAGCTTTTTCCAGACATGTTATTACACTTACTTAAAAATGTCCCATAGTATGCCATTAAACATATTCATGTAGCATTTTTTTCCAATTACAGGTGTTTATATAGCCAAAAACAGTTGAAAAACATGCATTCTTACAGTGAGCAGGTGCTTCTCTCCACAGATCTCACCTGCTTGTCTCCATAGAGATAAACAAAATAAATGCCAAATTGTGAAGAATTCTAGGAAAAGCAACAGATATTTCCATGGAGACAAACATGTGCGAGCCCTCCACCAGAAAAGTTACATGGTGCACCTTTAATATTTAACTACAATTCTTCAGCCGTCAAAGCAGCAGCCTCTCCAGATGGTCTTGCTAATTCACTGCTAAACAATTAGCCAGCCACAAAGAAACAGGTGCTCCATAGACTTCCATTCATTTATAAGTAGGTAATTTGATCCTATGGCTAAATTCAGACACTAACTGCGTGTCATGTGAGCAGACCCCAAAGACAGGCCTGGTCTAGTCTCAACTTTAGTCCTGGGTTTTAGCTGGGAATCGTATGAGGATGTTACAATTGAGCCTGTGACAGGTGGAGGTACTGTAACCAAAGGAAAGGCAGTTTTTCCTCACTTACCTTATGCATTCTGAACATCCTAATTATTCACCACGATGAGTTTAAGCAGTTTTCACAAGTTTCACAAGAAACTAGAGCAGAGTTCGCCATCACGGTAATGCCAACATGCTAGTGTACCAACAGTGTACTGATTCCCGAAAAATAAAATGTTTTGTAATCAGATGTAGACAGTAGACCGCCAACTTATTTTTACCTCAAAAGCTGCTTATACAATATATTTGCCCTTGGAGTGGAAAAATTGGGTACAAAGCCTTAAACTGTTGTGGTGTTAGCAGTTAGACACTATGTTTCAAATTTGTGTGAACCAATTGCAAAAATGCAAAAACTTTGATATTCAGTCACAGCCAGATTTAAAGTTGAAAAAATTAGTAAAATAATTCTATAATTCTATAGACCCAAAAATGTCTCCAGTTAACAAGATAGTGTTCACATTTAGAACATTTTCCAAATTTGAACAACAGAAAATCTATAAAACGAACATAAAACAAAGTGAGTATAAGTAACTACTTATTAGTAACTAATAAGCACATGATACAGCTATAACACAATGCAAGAAGGCCTTACCGGTCTAGTGCTCCTTGCAAGTGCTCATGGGATACGTCAAAGTAGTAGTTTGTGTGTTCTCCACTGGTGAAGGCATTTGAGCTGCCTGCGTGTTCACTTAGAAACTGACTGTACTCATTCTCCTTCGGATATTTCTGAGTCCCCAAAAACAACATGTGTTCACAAAAGTGCGCTAGGCCTGAGATGTTTGAAGGGTCTGATAGGGAACCTGCAGAAGAACAAAAATACATGTCATATATCTTACAGTACACCAATGACCAGAGAGATTCATGTGAATAAGATGCATGGCTTGTTGCTCATCAAAACTTCAGAGAATAATACAAAATACAGAAAAACAGCATACACTTCTGCACGAACAATGGGAGAAGTTTAAAATTTGTTCTGAATGATACTGGGACATTTGAAAGATGTCTTCAGCATTTCATTGAACAAAGGGCTGTGATTATCCTGGAAGAAGCCAGATTCATTTGTGTAGCACTGTTGATGTTTGTTTCAGTTTGTTTGGGCCATTGGCTTCCGCCCAAACCACAATGCTGCCCTGTGATTAGTCCAATCTTCATACCACAGGTGGGTTTGGGTTCAAACACACATGTTGGAGCAGAACAAGATGGGTTCTGGAGAGTTTGTGAACTCACAAATAAATCAGGAAATAACCTTGCACTGCAAGAGGAGGCTGTGATTGGTTTAACATCAAACTTGTGGGCGCACAAGTTGTGGGAGTTGGGCAGCTGGCTCACTAAGCAACCTTTTTCAGTTAAAAAAAAGTAAATATTTGCTATCACAGGTTGACAGTGGGGTAGTGGATAGTACCTATGTGGACATCTAAAGCTGCTGAGGACTTGTCAGTGGTGGGGTCACTGATGAGCATAGCCTTTAGTCCGTTGGTGAACTCCAGCGCTCGGTACTCTCGCTTGTCTTCAGGAGAGCGGATGATATCAGTCACCACCCTCTTCACGGCTGGGTCAGTCATTCTGAGGGGCAGGGCCGACACAAACCTGCACAAACTGAAGTCACACAATGTTGTATGAGACATGCAAATTACCATACTGACTGATGTTATGTTATTGTTAGAAAGAAAAAATACTGTGTAATAGTTCTAGCTTTAGCTTCAAAGCATCCTTTTCCTGATTGCATGACAAATGTATGGTTCTTAGGATTAATTGACTAAACGTGACTACTCAGCTACAAAAAATAATCGTAGTCATATTTTGACAATCGTAATTGTTATCTGGACAGTGAAAAAAGAACAAATATTTTCTGATTTTCATAACTAACACATTTATTCATAAATTTGCTCTATTTAGAAGACTTCAGTCACCATAGTTCAGCCTTTATTTGGTTGATAATGTATTTAAAAAGTCTTAATGTACAACAGAATTAATAATTTGACTACTCGAACAAGTTATTGCTGACTATCGACTGTGAAAATAATTGTTAGGTACAGCCTTAAAGATTGTTTTCTTTATTTTAATGGTTGCTATATCTTTTTTTTTTTTTTACCGGGATCCGGAAAGTCCACTTAAATATCACAAACAGATATCATTCTGGACTTACCAAGTTCTGCCTAAAGAAAACTATAGGAAAACTTGAAAAACATGTCATCCACATTACAAGCTATTATCTAGTATCTATTTCAGTTGTAGTACACTCACCACAGCATATAAATATTTCAGCGTAAGATAAACTGAGAACAATGCCATGTGCATTTGTGAATATGGTTTGAACTACGTGTGAATCGTTACAACCAAGGAATATAAAACAAGTCAGTTTGACTTTGAGGTGCTAAACTGACATTGTACTGTATTGTTAACTTTCCTCTGAGTTTTTTATATTCAGTCACTGTCAGTGTAGCTCTTAGCATTAGCATTGGGTTAATTTTCTACGCAAACACAAAATCAGCATGCTTAAGTGAAACATATTTCAAAGATTTCTGGAAATAATAATAAATATGAGGTCATTTCCTGTCTATGTGTGGTATTTTCATAGTTAAATGCGTTTGGCCTCAGCGCTAAGTGACTTTCTGTACTGTGGTCTCGGGTCAACACCGGCTTTAGCTGTAGTTAGCACGTTAGCTCGACATTCAGAGCTTAAATACTTATAAAATAAATAAGTGCGTCTTTTGCTGCTTACCTGAGGGTTCGTCCGAGGGAGAGGAGATCGCTTACGGACTGGTGATATCTGAACACATGCAAGGACGTCAACAGGATCAACTGGGCTGTGCGATTAATGCACTTAAACATACTTTGCACCGTGGAAAACAAACCAGGGTTTTTACGGCGCCATCTTGGATCGGACCTCTGTAAAATCCGGGCATTTCGATCAGGGTAGGTGGGGTTTTCTACAATGTAAGATGCTCCTTTTTTATTTACCACTTGTTGCTACTGTAGTTAAGCAAGTAATTATATATTTGTTTATTTACGCAGGAGATGTTAAGCTTTCTTTCAGAGATAATAACCATAAACTACGCCCCTGTCTCTCGTCCCTGTACCACATATAGTATTAGTATTTATGATTGAGTTTACATAGAAATATTCCTTGCAAAAAAACTCTTGGTCGTCATCCTTTCTTTCTGGGTTGTAATATGATATGATCTATTGCTATTCCAACTGATCTATTGCTATTCCAACTTTAACTGCGTTTTAAGGGATACATATTGAAAAACACAGTTTTATAGCAGTTTTATCTATGTCCCACCGTACAGTCTAAGGTCCCACCATTTTGTCCCACTTTTGTATTTAAGATGATTGTCCTAGTTTCCAGTAACCTAAACATGAGTAAGTCTTGGCCTCAATTGAATACCAAATAAACTAAACTTAGCATTATTTATTTCTCATAGTAATTTTACACATTTAAACAACAAAGAGGACATTTTTTATTTATTTATTTATTTATTTTAAATAACAATTAGAAATATACAATAGTACAAACACAAAACAGCAAGAGGCTCAAGCATTCTCATTTACATTCACAGGCCATGTGCAAAAATAATACTTTTACCATATGTAAAACAATAAATACAAT
>JACM01030312.1:0-21599 GCA_000787095.1 Periophthalmodon schlosseri
AATATCGTTTGTGTTGCCGGAGGCCGAGTGAGCTGTGGAGTGGAGCCATATTGAGTCTTGGGGCTGTTCTGTGACTTGTCTTATTTTCATATCAGCTGCAGCCTTCTGTGTTGGGGGCCCATCACACGTGTCATTAGTATGCATGGACAGGCCAGCACTAAGCTAATATCACCCATTGTATCCATAGGAGGGGAGAGAGAGTTGACACTGCGCAAATGGAATACTGAGTGATTCAGTGGTGATTGAATTAAAATGTGTAGTTTTGATTGGTTACATTATTTTATGATCTATGTTATAATGTTGTTTCCTCATTAAAAATATACAAACCCTGAAGATTTAGAGAGAGTATTTAAGAGTTCTTCCCTCAAACGGAAAGAAACACTCTGTTCCGCCTTATGATGTCATGTGGTAAAACAGGAAGTGCTCCACTGTGTTTCTAAACTCCATACACCCTCAATAGAATTTCAACCCTGGAATTGCCAATCTCTACTGAACTAAAGGTAAAAGGTAGTTGTTAACTTGAAAACTACCATTACATGACATCACAAGGTGGAACAGAGCATTTTGACAGAATAATAATGCAGGATTGCTCAAATATGTGAATGAAGCAAACCACAACTCCAGATATGTTTTGATGAGGTAACAGCATTATAACATAGCGTAAAGCTCACAGAAATAAATTTTGTGTAATATAGGACCGTTAAGATTTATGTATTACTTGAGCCCCATTCACATGTGCAGCCTGACTTGGGAATTTACCTGCATTTTGCCAGAACAGGGTCATGTGTGAACAAAGCCAGAACTGATTTGCCTGCATTTTTGATCTGGCAATGTCCTTAGTAAATTACTGGGAATATGCAGGGAAGGCTTATGTGTGTATAGAGCCAGAAAATTGGCAGTGCCACCACATGGTTTCTTTGGTTACAAGTGTGGTTACCTTAGTTTCCAGTTGGTTTCCTGGTTGTGCTACATGGTTATTTTCCAGTGATGTTGCTACGTCAGAGAGAGAGTGCAGAGAGGCAAATGCAGATTACATTTGAATGGGGCAGACCCGGCAATGTTCTGGGACTGGTGCATGTGTGAATGGGGGTCACTGCTGAGTGTTATGGCATTTCGTACCTGATAGTTTACTGGGGACTATGTGTCAATGAGGCTTATGTTTGTAAAGTTACAGGTCAGATCTGTGGAGAGGCAAAAAAGAAAAAAACAAACAAACGTTTCAATGTATTTGTGTGTAATAATCGAATGAAATGCATGGGCGACAGTAGCTCAATTGGAAGTGTTTGTCCACTGATCCGAAGGCTGGCGGTTCGAATCCTGCTCTCGATATAAACATAATTGATTGAGCGGTCAGGTTGGCGGTGTGAATCTTGCTCCCACAGATGAATGCTATCGCTGGGCAAGACACTTAACCCACCTTGCCCTCAGTGTCTGTGTACACTGGGGGCAAGGTAGGTTAAGTCACTCACCCATTCACACACACCCATTCCTGCAGTATGAATGGGTGAGTGGTTCCTTGAAGTGAAGAACTTTGAGTGTCTTGAAGGTGGAAAATCGCTATGTAAAAATGTGAACATAATAGATACGTTTAATGCTATACTATAGAACATTCCAGCTCTGTAACATCTACATGGAGACAAGCAGGTCCCTTACCAGAAAAGTGAAAGAGGGCAACTTTAAAACAAGCCCAAAGAAGTGACTAACAAACTAAATTAAAAGTTTAAACAAGTCATATCAAAATGAATATCAATATACGAATTCAAGTCATTTTACCAATGCACACATTTTGGAAAAAAAAAAAAAAAAAACATTTTAAAACAGACATTATTTGTACCAGTTCAGCAGATAATAAAATGACTGTTTGCCTGTACAGTGGAGGTACAGTATATGATAGGGCTGATGTGTGGGAAAAATATCAAATTGTGATTTTTCTGACGAGCATTGTGATTTGATTTGCAATTTATGTTTTAATAGGATTCTGTTCAAAGCATCCAGAAGAATTGACAAAAACACTGAAATGTGAAGGGAGAAACTAATACAATAATCACATTTCAGAACATGTACATGTACAGATCTAGATTACATGGTTGTGATTTCAATTTGATTGCGATTAATCTTGCAGCCCTAGTATATGACTTGGGGCACATTCTTTTTATCATTAAATCAATACACTGTTTGTACTGGGGCAGGTCCAGTTGTTAGATTAAACAGCTGTAGTTTACTGTGCTCCAGATGTATTGATTTTCATATAATGTGGTTGTGATGTTTCATTCACTGCGTTACAACACCACCTGTCAACATATGCAGTTAATGGTTCAATTCATTCTTATTGGTGAGAATAAAAACAGATATGAGCAGTTTGGACTGATAGACAAGCTAAAAGGAAAAAAAGAAAAAAATTAAACGAAACTAGGAATAAAAAACATTTATTCTGTCATAAAAGAAAAAAAAAGTGCGTTTTTTAAATTGTTTTTTTTTTTTCAGTTCATGTAGAAAGTCTTGTGTCTGTCTGATACGTTCTACACAGACAAGCAAGAGCAACAATACAATACAATATAATATAATGCAATACAATACAATACAATCAAATTAATGCTAACAATGACAGAGGCCACCAAGATCAAGAAAAGGACCATGATCCGGGCAGATGGGACATTCACTTTATCACACACCTGGGATGAGGACCTGGAGAAGGCATCGGACAGCAGGGGGCACAGTCTTTCATTAGAGCAGGGGTCACCAAAATAGTGGCCGTGGGCACCAGGTCGCCCCCGAGGACTGCATGAGTCGCCTGCAGGCTGGTTCTAAAAATAGCACAACTCACTAGTGAGCTGCATCTACCATTTAATTTTATTATGTTGCTATTTTTTTTTTTTATCACCCTTGCATTTATATAGATTTAAAAATGACAATATCTTAAAAATATGTTCATTATACATGAAATTTAGATAAGTTAAGGTGAACTCTGACCTACTCTAGTTCAAAGGTTAGTATTGTGCGCGTGACAAAATCAGTGCTCATGGACAGTAAGCACGCAGGTGCTGCGAAGATGTGCGCTGAATGCAGTTTTTTACCCCCATAGCAGAAAAAAGAAAGAAAATGTATCACTTTTACAACTAATGGGAAGAGTTCTTTTTTACGATTGTAAAAGAAACCTGCATTTGTGGAGAGACACTTCACTACATGTCACAAAAGCTACCATGCTAATACCACGCTAACTATCCACCGGAAAGCGCACTACGCACAGAAAAAGCCTGTAAGCTAAAGGTAGCTTTGGGTAAGCAACAGTCTTTTTAACGAGACCGGCGAAAAAGCAACCGAGATTTATTTAAAAATATGTACGCTGATTTTTCCTTAACATTACATAATTGATAACTTTTTGAAACATGGTGCAACATAGTTCATGTTTTGTTAAAAAGGTTTGTCAGTGTCTAGTGAAAATGGGACATTTTTCCTATGAGATGTAGTGATGTAAGTGTCATCTGAAAATTTAAAGTCAGTTACAGAGATTAATAAAGTTAAAATGCTGAATATTGATATCTGTTTCCCACCTTGCTGTTATTGTTGATAATTATTGTAAGAAATCATTAACCTGATCAGTGTCTTCACATAGATGATTATCATTAATCATTACCACTGGAGGTCTGCACTTTGTGGAGAGCAAATTTGTATTTCAGAAGAGCATATCAAAGTGGTAGCCCTTCGTATGACTCAGTACCATGAAGTAGCTCTCAGTTTTAAAAAGGTTGGTGACCCCTGCATTAGTCATTTAAAGAAGACATATGATCTTTTTTTCCACTATTTAGTATTAAGGTCATCTTTTTACATTTTGTGTGTGTATATATTTGTAACAATGACAATACTTCTCTATACAATACTTCTCTCTAAAACAACCTAATAATAAAAACAGGTCCATTGACTTCCTGTTCACAACTGCAGAACTGATACATAAGGAGATTTCACCGCAAAATGCAGAAATTGTAATTTAATTTGAGCAACATGTATCACCCAGAATCTACTTTATTTATTTATTTATTAATTTATTTATTCATTTATTTTACTGTGAGTAAGCACAACACAGTGGGCGGGGATAGGGGTTAAGTGAAAACAGAATTCAAAATACAACTGTGAAGAAACACAATATTAACATGATCAAAAGCTCAAAGCTAAAGCTCATTTTGCATGTCATATTTAAGAAGCCTACTAGATCTTTCACAAAACCATCATGTGACACTTTTATAACTGCGACAGGAAGAATAGGGCCAATATGTTCTGGTATTATTACTAGGATGACTGTGGCTCCTTTTGTCAAGTTGTTAAGTGTAAAATGGGTATTGCATTGTGTATTGCAGTACCATATTACTCACCTTTCCCAAAGTTAACTGTTTCATCATTCAACCACATGACGATTTTAAATAAAGGACAAGGGCGGAGTATCAAGTCCCTCTCAGACCAAACCACTACAACTATTAATAATACCAGTACCAATGGTCACATTTATATAGCACTTTTCTACCATCAAGGGACTTTTCCATCTAGGAACTGTCTCACCCATTCATACACCAGTGTATACAGGCACTAGGGGCGAGATGGGTTAAGTGCCTTGCCCAAGGACACATCAACAATATTCATATGAGATGGGATCGTACCGCCAACCTGTGGGTCAGTAGATCTATTAACTGATCTACTAACAGATCCACTGCTACAGCTATTGCTACTACTACTACTACTACTACAACTACTACTACTCCTACTACTAGTACTACTACTATTTCTACTACTACTACTGCTACTGCCACTACTATTACTACTACTACTGCCACAACAAAAACTAATTAAAAAGCACTTTCTTCAAAGTATTAAGTGATTATATATTATACTCAGTTTGTAAAGCAGTAAAATTAGCAGTAAAAAGCAGTAAAAACGACTTTATAGAAACTACACCTTTATTACCCTTAATGAAGGATGAACAAAGACTTAATTTATACTGAACAAATATTTTATTAAGAATGAATCAGACTTAGCAACTACTTAATTGAGGGGTTAATTAACCAATTAATCTTAACTACTCTAACTTTGATTCAACTGGTGGTCATTGCTTCCTGTTCCTTCATTCATCGATAACTTCTCTCTCTCTGCTTTCTTTGTACTTCTCTTTTTCATCCCTCCATTTCCCTCTCCTCTCTCAGTGTCTCTAATCCCCCTCAGCTCTGTCTCTCCTCACAGCTCTTTGTTCCTGTCCTTTGATTCTCTCCATCCGTCTGCTCTTCTGACCTCCTCTTCCTCATTTGTCTACCGTTGTCCAGCTCTTCCTCTGTTCTCTGCTCGTTCCTGGTACAGTGCGCAGTCTTAATTAGGCTCTTGAATTTTAGTCCATTACTCGTGCACAGATTCTCAAAAAGCCTGTTCAATCTACAATATGTTCTCTTTAAAAGTCCTGTATTACACACAGTTGATTCTTGTGAGCTTTTAGCCGTGTTAGGATGTTGTTACCTCATCAAAAACATACTTGGAGTTGTGTTTTGTTTACTTCACACATGTTTGACTAATCCTGATAATGGTAGTTTTCAAGTTAACAGCAACCTTTCCTGAACCTTGTGTTTAGTAGAGAGTTTTAGAAACACAGTGGAGCAAACTTGACGACAAACTTGAGATCCACTTTACTAAACTGTCCTATCTGCCACACATCTACTGTTCCTTCTGTGTATCTATCCCATAAACATCCTGTTGCTGCGGTGACAGAGGTGTCATGGCATTAGTTAATATGACAGCTGGCATTTTGGCGCCATCCACAGCTAAACAGAGCTCTCTGTACAGCAATGGAGAAGGAGAGGGGGAGAGAAAGAAGAGAGAAAGAGTAAAGAAAGCGAGAGAGAGCGAGAGTTAGAGAGAGAGAGAGAGAGAGAGAGAGAGAGAGAGAGAGAGAGAGAGAGAGAGAGAGGTCTAACTGACAGGAATGAGAGAAAAAAAAAAAAACGGAAGAGAGAGCTGTAACTGACAAGGATGAACGAAAGAAAACAAACTGAGTGAAAGAGACAAGTGTAACTGACAGGGATGAAAGAGAGAGAAACAAACAGAGAGACAGAAAAAGGAGTGGTAGAGTGAAACGAGAGGGAGATGTAAGTGACAGGGATGAAAGAGAGAGAGCAAGATGTAACTGACAGGAATGAAAGAGAGCGATAAACAAACAGAGAGAGAGAGAGAGAGAGAGAGAGAGAGAGAGAGAGAGAGAGAGAGAGAGAGAGACAGAGATGTAAGTGACATTGATGAAAGAGAGAGATAAACAAACAGGGTGAGAGAGAGAGACAGAGAGATGAAAGTGACAGGGATGAAAGAGAGAAAGAAACAAACAGGGAGAGAGAGGAGTGATAAAGTGAAGACAGACAGAGAGGGAGAGAGATGTAAGTGACATGTATGAACGAGAGAGAGAGAAACAAACAGGGAGAGAGAGGAGTGATAAAGTGAAGAGAGAGAGAGATGTAACTGACAGGGATGAAAGAGAGAGAAAGAGAAACAGGGAGAAAGAGAGGAGTGATAGAGTGAGGAGGGAGAAAGACGTAAGTGGCAGGGGATGAAAGAGAGAGAAACAAACAGGGAGAGGGAGTGAGAGAGAGAGAACAAGAGATGTTGAGATTATTACAAGACATCAATTCACTACAAAAAATACAGGGTTATCTTATTATACATCATTTGGTATATAAAATATATAAAATGAGAAATGAGGATGTCAGACCAATAAGAACTTTGATAACAAAGATAGGTAAATAACAATAACAAATAAATAAATATACTTGCAATAATGTATACACTTATTAGCATCCATTTAATACTGAATGGAATTTCATTATGACATGGTTAAAAGCTCAAAAAAAAAAAAGTCAGTTTTACATAATATGTGTTCTTTAAAGGTCCTTTATTACACAAAATTGACTCTTGTGAGCTTTAAGCCATGTTATAATGTTTTTACCTCCTCAAAAAACATACCTGCAGTTGTGCTTTGTTTCATTCACACATGTTTGAGTAAACCTTTATTATTAGTCTGTCTACATCTCCAAAGCTCAAAATGCTCTGTTGCACCTTGAGATGTCATGTAGTGGTAGCTTTCCTTTTACCTTTAGTTCAGTAGGGGTTGGCTATTCCAGGGATAAAATGATTCTAGTGGAGCACTTCCTGTATTACCACATGACATCACAAGGTGGAACAGATTGTTTTCTGTTTGAGAGAATAACTCAGCCTAAATATGCAGGGCTGGTGTGTTAAACATGTGTGAATGAAACAAAACACAACTCCAGGTATGTCTGTGATGAAGAAACAAAATTTTAACAGAAATCAGGAATAGCTTAATATTGCTTCAGTAATTTTTGCACTTGTTGCGTTTACCAATTTAAGTGTGTTGTGTTGACATATCTGTATGACTTGTATCTACATGACCATGCTCACTGTTGTATAATAACATGTTCCAGAGTGTATTACCTCCGTTGAGCCCTGTGCGGAGCGGCCTGCAGAGCTCACAGCTGGATTTGGATCTGTGCATGACAACAGTAGAGCAGAGGCCGACAGCAAGCCACGGAAATAGCAGAAATATGATCTGTGCTTTGACAAGACTGAAGAATAATTTTTCTTTTTAAGTGCATATGACAGGTTTTCATGTTTTTCTAATTATGACTGTGTTTGATGGGACAGTACCCGTGGTGAATATTTATTGTAGGTTTACACCAGTTAAGTGGCAGTTTCTGGGGAAAGTTAAATAAAAAATAAAAGAAAACATCTGCTGCCTATGCCAAACCAGGAAGTTATATTATATATTAAATAAAAACATAAATAAAAAAAGGATATAATTTTTTTTTTTTTTCTTAAATATATTTAAGGGAAATGAACAGTTTAAGATAAGATAAGAGAACCTGCCATATGCCCCTTTAAACACTATTGGTGGTGCTATATGTTGGTGATACGAAGAATAATTTGAATACTGAATACCAGCATTAAAATGTATTTAAACATTTCATATATTTCATAAATCATCCAGTAGACTACTGTATTCTAAATACTTTCATTTTAAGTTGCATTATACTATAGCTGACCCCAGAAATATATTGTTCCAGCTTTCATATCTTGAATGAAGTCGATATAGTAACTATCGTGACAGGCCTATACTATAGGAAAATGTAAAAAATGTAAAATGTAAAAAAAAATATATGTATTCTCTCAAATGTATGCATTGGATGCATGTAGACATTGAATAGTACCCATGACAGCCTCTAATCAATAGTTTTTCGGGCTTTAGTGTGGCTTATTAATTTACTGTATTCTATATTAATCATATGGCCTGGGAACGCCTTGGGGTCCCACCGGAGGAGCTGGAGGAAGCGTCTGGGGTGAGTGAAGTCAGGGAGTCCCTGCTTAGACTGCTGCCCCCGCAACCTGGCCCCGGATAAGCGGAAGAAAATGGATGGATGCATGTATCATGTCATTTTATCAAGTGTCTCCTCAACCATATAGAGATCAATAGTTTAATCTAGAGGGTCTAGTTATTGGCTGCCTAGCAACTTAAAAATATCAACAAATATTTAGTTTTTCATGGTGACAACATTAAAGGGTCAAGTTCTAGGCTCAAATTTTGAAGTAAACAACTTCAAGGATGGAAGTGACAAAAATAACACTGACAGAAATGAGACCCTGAGTATTATGGGATACATGCAATTTGACCATTTCAAATAGCATAAAATATAGCATAAAAATGTATTAGTAAGTAAATAAAAACAATACAAAATACTAAAAATAGTGATGGCGAGTACAAATAAAAGGCTCCTATAGGCAGAAGTGCAACCACATCAGATTTGCTATAAATCGCTCCTCACTGGACAGAGAATTTGAGATGGAAGAAGAAATTGGAGCATACAAATTACCTATTTTAGAAACACTCAATCTCCAAAGAACTTGCACAAAGTTCAGACTAATATGCTGGTGCAAAATGAATGAAATCAACCACAAAATGTCCTGTTTTGTGGACCCAGGAACATGGCGATCCAAATAAAGTGTGTGGTAACTGTGATTCTCATGATTAGTAAGTACTTAATATGGTTACTAAAGAGGCAACTTCCGACAGTGTTTTGGGGATTTGGATTCTTAAAAGTACAAAGAAATAAATCAATTGTGAAACTGATGGGTTTTCAGTTTTGTGGACCTAGGAACATGGCGATGCGAGTAAAATAAAAATGTTATTGGTAAGTGTGACTTCTGATGCCTATTGAGTACTTCAAGTCATAACTAGAAGAGAAAACTTCTGACAAATTGTTTTTGGTAAATAGCACCAAGTACAAATTTTATAATATATATAATGCTTTATATATCTTGAATAATGCTTGTGAAATTGGGGACCCCTTCTCTGCATTTGAGCCTGAATCTTGTCTGTAGTATTAGCTTATTAGCACCATGAAGAAACCTACCTGGGCACAGGTGGAACACGCAAACTCCATACACGTGCTTTCTTACTTACTTACCACTTTACTTTTTTCTTTTTTTTTTCCATGCAACTGCCATTCATCTAGTTGCAAGTGTGCGAAGTGTCTTGCCGGAGGATACACAAGTAGAGGGGTACCATTTCCGGAGCACAGCTGTTAACCGAGCACCTTCATTGTTCCCCTTCCTCCTCTAATTACCTTTTGCATGCATGTCGTTCCCTCTATATGATGTAACAATGTCATTATGTGTGCACTGATAAGACGGTACAAGACAAAACTTGTAAATATACATTACATTCTATTGTGACTGTGACTCAGAGCTGCTCTCCTCTAATGTAAAGTATAAGATGTGAATTCGTAATATGAAATAATTACCACATTTCCTGAGTTGACTCACTGTGATCGTGTTGAAACGCTGCATGTTTGATGTCTACAGTATGAATAGTGTTAAAAGGATGTTAAGTGAGAGAACACTGCAGATGAATTTATTTGAACCTCATTTTCAAGGTAATATTTGTTTTTATTTACAGCATAAGGGTTGCGTTTGTGCAATGTTGTCTATGAGTAAATGGTGATACAGATGCAAGGTAAACAAAATGCAGCCTCCTTCATGGAGCTACATCTAAACCGGACTTCTTCTAGTTCAGGGATAAATACCAAACTATCCACCGTAAAGCCCCACCACATACGATAAAGAACAAATATTTTGCTTTATAGTATAGTAGTACTGTCATTGGCCTTTAAAGCAGACCTACATGGACTTTTCAGAGCTTTTAACCATGTTATAGTTGTTTCTCCTTCTCATTTACTCTCTCGAAGATGTTTTTGGAGTGTTTAGTGCATGTTTGAGCAATCTTAAATCGCCTGTTTACTAGACGCCATGTTGTCAATCAATCCCAATTTTCACTGCCACCAGCACATGCCCACTGCTCTGTACTTACTTAATTCTTCATTTTTATTTTCTTAATCGATGATACGTATAGGATTTAGCAGTGTCACGTAGTCATTTTGGTACAAATGAAAAAAAAACATCTGCTACTCACTAATGTGATCTGCAGCTGTCCATAAGAGGGGCCGACAGCTACACAGTTCTTTGTTGTTGATGTTTGCGGCGACATCTGCTCCCATTGGGCACCAATTTTCTAACACGGAGTCAGCAGACTTGTTTCTTTTATCAACTTGTTTTAGATGAATATTGTGAGTAAAATGTGCAGGCTACAACATAATGATCCATGGGTGTCATAGATTATAACTATATAGCAAACACAAGCACATCATTTCTCTTGCACTTGAGTACCTTCTTTGGCATTTCATGTTTTAGAACTTAAAGGCGTTGTACCTGACTTTTACTGCTCATTTTAAACAGTTTCCAGTGGTCGTTTAAAAGCACTTTTCACAACTTTCAGAGACCAGAGTCATGGTAAAGCTAACAATCACTAGCATGCTAATGCACATTTCCTATTTATCTGACAATAAAATGCTTTGTAATTTGACGCAGATAGCACGCAGCAGATTCATGTTGACCTCAATAAACAATACAATATCTTTGTACTGGAGCAAGACAAATTTTACTTGAATATATGGGGGGAAAATTGGTACAGGGCCTTTAATATAATGTCTTTCTTCAGACAATAGGCACCTTTTTCTACGGATGCACTATTATTCTACAGGATACAGATTATTACAGAATAGTTACAGAACAAACAAACTGCATTCTCCTTCTCTGACATGCTGATGGAAGTATGCTATTGTAATGAATGCAACTGGATGGCTTAGAACAAGTGTGGCAATGATGTATGGTCTTAAAAATAGTGCATTAGCTCTCTGGACTTTGCCCTGTGACGTAACAATCCCGGGAAATTCAAAATTGTATGTTTTGATGTTATGTGTCTTGCCCAAGGACACAACAACAGCATCCATCTGTGGGAGCTGGATTCACACTGCCAAACCTATGGGCCAGTGGATGTGACCGCTCTACCATTCATGTTTATGTTGAGAATGGGATTCGAACTGCTAGACTTTGGATCAGTGGACAAACACTCCACCAACTGAGCCATAGTTATGACATGGTTTAAAGCTCACAAAAAGTCAAGTTTGTATATTATGTGTCTTTTAGGAAAGACAAAGAAAGACAACATATTTTCCACTAAAAAAATTACAAGATTAAAAAAATTACAATCTCCATGGACACATTTAGGTGATTCCACGTTACAAGTCTGATCAGTGGTGATCAGTAATCAGTAAGATGCATGTTTTCAAGGTGGGATTTGAAAAAAAAAAGACAAAAAAAAAAAAAAACGAGCAAGATATGTTTAATGCTTTACAGTGGCACATTCTAAGCAAAGCAATAACGCCACCATGTAGACAGGTGATGGACCCTCTACGTGAAAAGCTACATATTGCACCTTTTAAATGTTCATGTAAGTATCACAAGTATGACTATTGAACTTTCATAAATCTAAAACTTTACTCTCTTAGTTCATAGCAGGACATCTCAGAGTATATATGTTTACTACTTGTCATACTTGTCTCTGTGTTGCCAGTCAGACAGTGGCCTTTGCATGGATCAGGTACTGAGCTGCTCTTCACACCTCTCTGCTGTCAGACTCTCCATTAAATCCAGCTTTCACTCTTAATCAATAGTGCATTTCATTTTCACACAAAGGTCATGTTGTCAAAAGAGCAAGAGAAAACACGCTCTGCTCACCAGACCATCCAAGTGTCAGATTCAAGATGTCTATTGTGCCGCAAGTAAACTACAATTATTACCACTTCCACTAGGGCTGCAAGATTAATCAAAACTGAATCCAAATTTGAATAGATGCAATTAGCAAAATCTCAAAGGCAGCAATTATAAAGTACCATAAATTCCTCCACAAACAACTAAAATATCCTGTCTTATTCTGCATCAAACTGCTAACCCTGAAATTTAGATCTGTACAAACATGTTATGAAAGGTGATTCTTGTATTAGTTTGTCAGTTCATATTTCAGTCTTTTTGTCAGTTCTTCTGCACGTGTTTAAATTGTACTTTGAACAAAAATAAAAAGAAAATATATATCAAAAATCTAAGCACTAAAACTTTGCAGCTATAATTACTAATAAAAATGGCTATCCACTATACATATAACCATACTTTTGGCAGAAATAGATAAGTGACAACACATTTACGCTGAGGATTTGCTTTTAAGACATGCTACGAACTTCGCTATTCAGTTATTTGCTCACCGCAGCACAAATAAACACACTGAAGCTCCGGTAGTTTTCACTTTAACGTAGCAGACCAAAAAAAAGCAACATGTGCTCAGTAGAGGGACTGCTGCTGGACTAGGCCAGTTTTCTGGTTTTCCTGGCGTGCATGTAAACATAAACCATGCTCCTCTCTTTGTACAAACACAGGTTACTGTTAAGGTACACTTTATTGTCCCCATAGGGAAATTTGTCCTCTGAATTTGTTCCATCCTTCAATGCCACTGGGGCATCTCCTCAGGAGCAGTGAGCACCACAGTGCAGTGCTGAGGGACCCATCTCAGTGATCTTGTTGCTAGGCTTGGTCAGGACTACCTTAGCTGGAGGATTTGATCTATGTTTTGGGTTGATAGGGGGAAACCGGAGCGCCCAGAGGAAGCCCACCCAGACTCGAGGAGAAACATGTCAACTCCACACACAGAAAGACCCGGGCAACCTGGGGACAGAACCTGGGTTGTTCTTGCTGTGAAGCGTGATTTTTAGCCACTCAGCCACCGTGCCGCCAGCCAGACCCTGCTCCTCTCTCTGGATAAATGACTCAAGAACCACAGCCCCTGTCACTCCACCTTTGAGGGACTTTATAAACCAGGTTGACAGCAGCAGAAGCAGACACGTCTCTGTAGAGATGATAGGTAAAGAGCAGTGGACAAATAACTACACTGGAGGTGTGATGGTAAATATTAGACGCCAATCACTGCCGAATAAGCCGTGACAAAATCCTGTTCACTCAGTGTATTTGAAGATGCAAGTTGCTGGCTGTACCTTTAAGGAGGAGTTACTGCAGCATTCACTGAAAATAATGTATTAAAATGTTTAATAAGTTTCACTTTCATTTTTGACACTTAAGCTGACGATCTGGAGATGGGTCTTGACAGGTTGCCCCAGCTGCATTGAAGGTTGGGTCAAATGCAGAGGACACATTTCCCTATGGAGACAACAAATAAGGGAACTATTGTACAATGCATACACTTTTTCTCCTTACCTTTTGTTACATGTTGTTTGATGCACCAGTTTTAAAGGTCCACTGTGCCACTTTTCTGATGGAGAGTACATGGCACCTGGAGATAGATATGTTTAATGCCATACTGTGTAACATTTCAGGCAAAGAAATAAAACAAAGAGGCAAGCATGTGTGGCAGACCTTACATTAGAAAAGTTACATAGTGCACCTTTAAAACAGTTACTAACAGCTTAGTTCTGTGTAACAATGCCTGGTCTCTGAGATAAAAGCACATAGTCATGATCAAATAAGAGGACAACCATCACTGTGTCATAAACTTTTATCACAAAAACATGATTTAAAGGCGCACTATGTAACTTTTCATGTGGGCAGACCATCGCCTGCTTGTCTCCATGGAGATCTTATTGCTTTGAGTGTTCTGCGTTCCAAGCGTTATAGCCTTTTCATAGATATGACCTGTTTTTTGGCCTAGTGGTGTTATGCTTGTCTCTGTTGAGGTAGATACGTTTAATGCTAGAGTGTGGAACATTTTAGCGTAATTAGCAATAACATCTCCATAGGGACATGGCAGACCCTCCACCTGAAAAGTTACACAGTGCCTCTTTAACGATTTAAAATTTTCCTTTTAAAATCCACATTTTCATATGTTAGAGTTTCTGATTAAAGTGTGAAGCGGCGATCCGTCAAAAATCCTACAAAGAAATTGGAATGTTTGACGCTTTGTCTCCCAATTCGGAACAAGGTGGCACTTCAAACGCCTGACAAAAACCTGAGCAGAAAGAAAGGGAATATTTTATGCATGGCTGTCACCCGCGAGGAGCAGCGAGACGTTTAGGGACAGGAGGGAATGTCAGAATTTCCACGTCGCTCTTGCACTTTGCGCTAGAACCCCATGGAGCGGTATAATGAGGTGGCATCAAAAGATAGGGTGACATCTTGGTTGTCATACGCGTGGTATTTATAATAGACATACACTGTTCATGAATGATTTTTGATCTGCAAGTTATCCTTTTCCCATTAAGTTGAGGCATTACGCGCAAAATTGTTATAATCATAATTTTTGGGTCAAATTGATCTCTTAAAATCGTGTGTCTATTCCACACTAGATGTTTTATTATTTCACCAAATCCATGTTGATCCATTGATTGAAATGTCATTTTATTAAAGAGGGGGGATTATGCAAGCTTTCTACCATGTTGTTCCGTCATCAAAAATAAACAAAAGCATGATACAAAAAAATACACTACAACTTCATTAACCTGATGCGATGTGCAGTAGTTTTATTAGCGAAATACACGCTGATTGTGTTGTAATAGCACTCTGAAGAGAGACTGACAAAACTAAAACTTATTAAACATGTTAATACATTGCTTTTGGCAAATATAGCATTTACAAAATAATTAATGTTCAAAAGGTGTACTATGTATCTTTTCTGGTGGAGGCTCCGCAACATGCTTATCTCCCTGGAGATGTTAAGGCTTTGTCCAGAATATTCCACCGCATGGCATTACATGTAGCTGCCTGCATTTATTCAGTTACTGGTATTTTTAACTATTGTCACCTGCTTTTTTCCACAGAGATATGCTATAGTGAGGAACAATTCTAGACAAGGCAATAACATTTATACAAGCAGTTGCGGACCCTCCACTCGTACAGTCACACCATTTTTTCTTCTTCACACGTTGACATAAAGATCTCAGTACAGGTTTTCAGACAAACCTCCTTGTCAAAGCCTGATCTCATCAGATCTCAGAAGCTAAGCAGGGCTGGGCCTGGTTGGTATTTGGATGGGAGACCGCTGGGAATACCAGGTGCCACAGTGTGTGTGTGAGTCAGTGTTGGTGGTGGTCGGATGGGTAAATAAATCAGAATGGCAGCCTCACTTCCATCAGTCTACCACCAAGTTTTTTTTTTAGTTTAGTTTTTCTTTTTCAGAAGCATTTTGTGATATATACAAGTAAAAAATCAAAAGATATATATTTTTGTGTTTGTATATCTAGTTTACACAATTTTTTTAAATGAGACACCCAAAATCTCCTCTGTAAATATTTACTATTTATCAAATGTGTCAAGAAAATATACACAGAATTTGAAACTTTTTTTCAATCCTTCGCAATTATTTTCAGTTTATTTTACAATAAAATCCTTTATTTTCAGAAGAAACCATTCAGTGATGAAGCTCTTGTGATATGTGTTTTATGTGATTTTGTGATTCAATTTGCTTTCAGTAATCTACAAATAGTTTTAGATGGTTAACTAAATTTGACTTTTTTAATTTATTTTTTACTCCCCTGCAACTTCTCACCTCAAAGGCTAAGACCTAACAGCTTGTGATTTCAAATTGAAATTATACACATCACGGTGTCTATCAGTGTCAAAGTTCTTCTATTATGAGTACAACAGTCCTATTGAGTATTTCAGAATGCATTACCTGCTAAAAGCTTTACTCCATTTATTTGCCTTTGTTAGCTGTGTTAACAACCCACGTATTAACATGGAAAACAATTGATAAAACACTATTAGTCTAACAGCGGGGTTTTAGAAATTCAGGCACCCTCTTTTTGGAATATTGTGAAAAATAATTAGACCAGTCATTCACATTTGTAATGCTCAGTTGGCATGCTGTTCCTGTCTCTGTTGGCTCATGGAAAAGTTGAAAAGTTCTCAATTATGAAAGGTTTGAAGAGTAATGGAGTGGTTGTTTAGAAAAGCCAGAATTTCTCAACATGGACAACGCTGGACAGTTGTTTCACTGTCAACAGCAGTGTGAGAGGGGAGGGAAGTGGATGGGGCTAATGATTCATTCTGAAATATCACTTCACTGATGGCTCAATATTGGGTACAGGCCCTTTAATATTATAATTGCCCATACCATATTTGTATTGTATGCACTGGGAATTATAATAGCTTAAACCGTTTTCTTTCTGTTTATTACGTCCTATTTTTACACATATGTACTTTGATCAAACTTATGAAACAAGCTGAGAAGGCTACAAAAGTGAGAGCATTTTCACACAAAAATGATTTTGTACAGAAGTGGTAATCTCCTTTTCCATCCATCCATCCATTTTCTTCCGCTTATCCGAGGCCGGGTCACAGGGGCAGTAGTCTAAGCAGGGAATCCCAGACTTCCCTCAGCCCAGACATGTCCTCCAGCTCCTCCGGTGGGACCCCAAGGCGTTCCCACCCCAAGGGTTCCCAGGCCAGCTGAGAGACATAGTCCCTCCAGCGTGTCCTGGGTCTTCCCCGGGGCCTTCTTCCAGTGGGACATGACTGGAACACCTCCTGGGAGGCGTCCGGGGGCATCCGGAACTGATGCCTAAGCCTCCTTATCTGGTTCCTCTAAGGGTACGCCCAGCCACCTTGTGGAGGAAACATATTTCGGCCACTTGTATCCGCGATCTTGTCCTTTCGGTCATTACCCAAAGCTCATGACCATAGGTGAGAGTAGGAACGTAGACTGACCGGTAAATCGAGAACTTTGCCTTTCAACGCAGCTCCTTTTTTACCACGACAGTCCGATACAGCGACCGCATCACTGCAGACGCTGCACCGATCTGCCTGTCATTCTCACACTCCATCCTTCCCTCACTTGTGAACAAGACCCCGAGATACATGAACTCCTCCACTGGAGGCAAGGACTCACCACCCACCCGAAGAGGGCAAAGCACCTTTTTCCGGTCAAGAACCATGGCCTCGGGTTTGGAGGAGCTGATTCTCAGCTGCTTCACACTCAGCTGCAAACCGCCCCAGTGCCTGCTGCAGGTCCTGGTTCGAAGAAGCCATCATGACAACATCATCTGCAAACAGCAGAGATGAGATCCTGTGGTTCTTGAACTGGACCCCCTCTGGCCCCTGGCTGCGCCTAGAAATTCTGTCCATAAATAGAACCGGGAACCGGTCTGACTTACTGCCGGCAATGTGAACACAGCTCCTGCTTTGGTCATACAGGGACCGGACAGCCCTTAGCAAAGAGCCCTGGACCCCGTACTCCTGGAGCACTCCCCAAAGGGACACCACGGGGACACGGTCAAATACCTTCTCCAGAGCCACAAAAAACACATGTGGACTGGTTGGGCAAACTCCCATGAACCCTAGAGGACCCGATGGAGAATATAGAGCTAGTCCAGTGTTCTGCAGATCCTCCTGGATCTGAGGTTCGACTATCGGTCAGATTCTCCTCTCCAAGACCCAGGAATAGACCTTACTGGGAGGGCTGAGGGGTGTGATTCCCCTTTAATTGGAGCACACCCTCCGGTCCCCTTTCTTAAACAGAGGGACCACCACCCCGGTCTGCCAGTCCAGCGGTACTGTCCCCGACCACCACATGATGCTGCAGAGACCTGTCAACCAAGACAGCCCCACAACATCCAGAGACTTAACGTACTCAAGATGGAACTCGTCCACCCCTGGAGCCTTGTCACCGAGGAGCTTGCCAACCACCTTGATGACTTTCACCAGGGTTATGGACGAGTCCACCTCCGGGTCCCCAGTCTCTGCTTCCTCCTCGAAAGACGTGACAGTGGGATTGAGGAGATCCTCAAAGTGTTCTTTCCACTGTCCAACAACATCCCTAGTTGAAGTCAGCAGCTCTCCGCCTGCACTGTAAACAGTGTTGGTGAAGCACTGCTTCCCCCTCCTGAGGCGTCAGACGGTTAGCCAGAATCTCTTTGAGGCCGTCCGATAGTCCTCCTCCATGGCCTCCCTAAACTCCTCCCAACCCCAAGTTTTTGCCACTGCGACAGCACGAGCTGCGGCACACTTGGCCCACTGGTACTCGTTGGCCGCCTCAGGAGTCCCACAAGCCAACAAGGTTCGATAGGACTCCTTTTTCAGCCTGACGGCATCCCTTACTTCTGGTGTTCACCACCGGGTTCGGGGGTTGCCGCTGCGACTAGCATCACAGGCCTTATGACCACAGCTACGAGCGACTGCATCGACAATAGAGGCGGAGAACATGGCCCACTCGGACTTCAGCCTCCCCTGGGATCTGGGAGAAGCTCTCCCGGAGGTGTGAGTTGAAAATCCCCCTTACAGAGGTCTCCGCCAGACGTTCCCAACAGACCTTCATAGTACACTTGGGCCTGGCAGGTCTGTCCAGCTTCCTCCGGATCCAACTCACTACCAGGTGGTGATTGGTTGACAGCTCTGCCCCTCTCGTCAGCCGAGTGTCCAAGTCACGCGGCCGGAGGTCGGATGACACAACAACAAAGTCGATCATCGACCTCCGTCCTAGGGTGTCCTGATGCCACGTGCACTTATGGACACCCTTGTGCTCGAACGTGGTGTTCGTTATGGACAAACTGTGGCTAGCACAGAAGTCCAATAACAGAACACCGCTCGGGTTCAGATCAGGGAGGCCGTTCTTCCCCATCACCTCCCTCCAAGTGTCAGCGTTGTTGCCCACATGGGCGTTGAAGTCCCCCAGTAGAACAACGGAGTCCCCAGTCGGTGCACTGTTTAGGCTGGGTACTCTGCACTGCTGTTTGGTCCGTAGGCCGACACAACAGTGAGATACCTGTCCCCGACCTGAAGGCGCAGGGACGCAACCTTCTCGTTCATCAGGGTGAACTCCAACACGAAGCGGCTGAGCTGTGGGGCAATAAGCAAGCCCACACCAGCTTGCTGCCTCTCTCCACGGGCAACGCCAGAGAAATGGAGAGTCCAGCCCCTCTCAAGGAGTTGGGTTCCAGAGCCCAAGCTGTGCGTGGAGGTGAGGCCGACTATATCTAGCCGGTAATGCTCAACCTCCTACACTCAGGCTCAGGCTCCTTCACCCCCAGGGAGGTGACATTCCATGTCCCCACAGCCAGTCTCCATGTCTGGAGATCCAGTCGTCGAGGCCCCCACCTTCAACCCCCAGATCTTTCTGCACCAGCCTTTCATGGATCCTCCCAGAGGTGGTGGGTTCACTGAAATTTTAAAAAAGAGGTAGGCCTACTACAATCACAACTGAACCTGGGTTCAGTTGCCAGAGCCTTAACCCTGTGGTCACCTTCAAATTTAGGTCTTGTTTGTCACCAAAACTCAAATGTCTTTATCTACGTCTACTCTACTCACACATGTGCAGACTTTAAATATATGATGTATATGTCTTACATTATAAGGTTATTTTGCCAATGTCAATAATTCATGGAAAAATATTTTGGCACATTGCTGTTTTGAATGAGGAAGGTTTATGCACAATTGCCCATTGATTTCCATTATAAACACATATCATGATTACAGCATTGTAATGATCTGATATTTTTGTTAATGTAACTGCTTTTGTATGTGGCACTTGGTTGCTATGCTGACAAGTTGATGTGAAGGTTCTGTTGTCATTTACCGTTAGAGTTACAGTTAGAAGTCTGGCTCTGCTGAATTGAGACTGCGCTTGTTTTGTGCTTGTTTTGTTTTTGTTTTTGGCATGGGTTACGGCCTACAGTAGCCCTTGTGTTCAGAAAATAAACTTAAGAACTTTGCTGTACCATGCTGTCTGATGTGAGGAACACACCAGAACACTACAGTATCATAATACAATGGATTCCAATAGAAATCAGGACAAAACTGGTCTGGTTGTTTTGGTCTGAAGGTAAAGATGGTCTGTGAGTCCAGCACTACACAGCAATACAGTGACTCTGTGACTGTCCCCCTGTGGCACATGTGTGAACACATGTGCCACAGGGCCCAAAAAAGTCCACCTAAAACAACTCAACTCCCCTCTGATTGGCCCTAACAGAGATGGCCCATATGTTTTTGATATTTTTTGATGTGTCAAAGTGTAAATAAACACAATGAGCTGCCCAGATAATTTTCACAGTGGCCATTTTGTGTCAAAAAATGAGTAGACGCTAAAGTAAAGAGGAGGCTCTTAAGGCTGTTGAACAGCTGATAGAAGAAGTCAAGATGAGGAGGAGGATGAGAGCTCAACTTATGGAGTAACCAAAGCAGATCCCAAGAGGAGTGTGGAGAAGGTGTTAGATGAGGAAATAAGTTGGAGGCTGAGGAGAGGGAGGAGAGTGGAGCTAGAAGAGCAAAGAGGAGGTAAAGGACACAAAGGAGCGGGAGAGCAGAGAAAAGGACGACAAGGATGAAGAGGAGCAGGAGGACACATGCATGGAGAGCGAATAGGATGGAGAGGAGCAGGAGGAAAAATGCAAGGACAAAGGAATGGAGAGAGAAGAGGAGGATGGAGGGGAGCAGGAGGACAAATACAAGGAGAGAGAGAGAGCAGGGCAAAAGAGTGAGAAGGAGGAAGAACTTTTTTGAGGACACTTGGAAAGAAAAAAAAAACTGTGCTATTAGGAAGTTACCAACTCTTTAGGACACCCGACCATTCGTGGCCCATCTTTTCTAATTCCTGGGCTAAGATGTTATGATTCAACCAGTGTTTGATGGTATGACAGGAGATGTTCTGTTTGAGGGGCACTTATTTTGATGACTGTTCACACAGTTACAGGGTCACTGCTGTGCTGGACTCACAGACCATCTTTATCTTCAGACCACAGGAACCAGACCAGTTTTGTCCTGATTTCTATTGGAATCCATTGTATTATGTTTTAGTCATTACATGTGTTAATAATGGAAGTCAATGGGAATATGTAATTTTATCATACATAAACCTCTACTATTCAAAACACAAGAATGCACCAATAAATTGTTTTCCACTTCACTCTTTTAATTTAGAAAAAATCAACACTTTTTTGTTGTTTCCTCATCGTGTACTTTAAGAACAATATAACCTTATAATGTAAAAGATATACATTATATACAGTATATGAGGTTGCACGTGTATGAGTGGAATAGAAGTACACCTCTTCCATTCAAAACACGGTGATGCACTGAATTTTTTTCATCACAAATTATTGACATGAAGCTCTCATGCATTTAGCTCAAATTTTTCACTTCACTCTATTAATTTTGAAAAAAGTTTTTTTTTTTTTTTT
>KN474742.1:2672-12712 GCA_000787095.1 Periophthalmodon schlosseri
GACGTTACCTTCAACATCCTCTGGATTGGCTCTTTGGTTGCTATGATACTTGCAGTTGGACGATAATTAATCCACTATTCGTAACTAGTCGACTATAAAAAATAATTGCAGTAGACTTGCTGAGTTTCAGATGACATCACAACATTCTATAGGCCAATAATATTTAATACACATGGGGGCAGCTAAAATGAATATTATTAAAATGCCGATTTTTGATGAAATGCACTGAGTTCTACAGTCTAGTCACTAATAGAAATTATCAGATTCAACATTTGTGCGTTTACTTTTTGGATAAGAAAACTAAGTACAATGTAATTAATTGGGGCAAGAGGCAGATTTTCTATCTGGTAGTGTGACATCTAGAATCTAGAAACTCACTAATACTTTAAAACGCATATGAAAAGACCTTTTTGTAACAAAGACAGTGGCATTATTAAATCAAAATGTCAAAAAAGAATAAACAATTTCAAATTTTCATCAATTATACACTTTTATTCTCTATTTAAAAACATCCAGTCACAATATTTTAAACTTTATTTGGTTGATAATATATTTAAAAAGTCTCAATGTGCAATAGGAATAGCAAGTCAACTAATCGAAAAATGGATCGCTGACTAGTTGACTATTAAAATAATCAATGGCTGCAGCCCTAGTGAGGTTTCAGAAATATAGTATTCAGTACAATCAATGAATGACAGGAATATTCAGATTATAGTTGAAGCTTAAGTATTGAAACATTTACTCCTGGCATTTGGTTCACACACACTTCAATATTACCTATGATGCAATATGGAAGACATTCCATATTGACTTGTGAAAAGCCATCCAAAATGGTTAGGTATTATAAACATTAGAAAAGCAAGATCAAATTTTTTTTTTTTTTTTTTAGGATGAAAATCATTATCAAATTACATTTTGTATGTTGCGTTCAGTGCTTTGGGAGATATAATTGCAGCAACTTGCATGACCTTTGAACTCCACTTGACAAATTTCTGCCCTTGAGAGCACAAAACACACTACTCGTACTAAATGCATTCAGTTAATGTATAATTGTATGCAACCTTTTGACACTTGCATCACATTACTTTCACTTTCCTTTTGTATTAAACTTTTTGGGATAGGAAAAAAGTAACATCGACATCCTATGTTTTGAAAAGATGGAACTTTAATGATTTCACAGTGGAGAAGTTAACTTGACATGGAAGTTTTCACACAAAAATCTTTTCTAAATCGAGATACAAAATCATAAAAGTTAATATTAAAATATAAATTATCTAATTATCAAAATTAGCAAATGTAATTGTCTTTTTGTATAGGCTCATTCAGTTTTCGTTGTTGTTGGCATCTGTTGAATAGCCCTACTTTCTTAAAACTTTCTAGGAAAATTCTTATCTTTAGCCACTATAATAATATTGACTTTTCTTTCCAATTAATCACATTATAAGCACACATACTATTCCTGAAGGGCTTTACATTAACAACAAACCAGTGTATGCCTGAAACTCTCCAAATGAGTGATCGAAAGAAACTGTAATGATGCAAAAATCCCCGGAGGAACTAGCGACACTAACAAAAGCTTCACCGCTAGCTCTGGCCTTTACATTCTTCTCTCTTGTCATTAGGAATTGATTGTCCGTTGTCCGTAAAGCACTTATTAGGGCACTTTCATCAAGTTGTTTTTGCCCTTGACCATGACCACTAACTTTCTGCCTGTCTCTCCTCTCCACGCCTGTCTTTTGTCACCCATCAATTATAGGGCTGTTTAATGAGCTAGCAAGTGTGCGGCGTTCCCCACCCTTCATCCTTGCTTCAGTCACGGTGTCATTTTGATCTTGCTTTGTCCTCTCGCTCCCCGGCCGTCTCTAGTGCCTTGATAGCTTCTGAACAACTGTCTGTCTATTCAAATGCCTCAGCGCATTGGCATAAGTAGCATGTTTTTTAGCACATTTCAAAGCAACTTCTAGATATGTAACTTATGGAATTGTATAAAAAGTATCCAATATGCTGATTAAAGAGGGGGTCTATGGAGTATTAATTGCTAACGCATTACATATTTAGATCACCATGCTACTTTTTATTGTTTTGAAAATGCTATATTCACTGAAAAAAAAATGTATTAATATGTTATAGTTTTTGAGTCTCCATCCTTTTGTCCCTTGCTCTAAGTCACTTCCCCTTCAGAGCAGCTTGCATTTCACTAATGAAACTACTGCCCAGGAGAGATCGCTAGATTACTCAAACATGTATGGATGACATATAAAACCTCTTCAGGTAGAGAGAGGAGAAAGTTACTCTTCAATAAAGTATCTTGTGATACAGTTTCTGAAACTATTTGAACTGTGATAGAATTTTGAAGTTAAATTAACTTAAATTGAATGGTCAAATTTTATACTGTGAAATTTCCCCAGAAACCAGATGCCACTTTTGCGCTTCCGTTTGATTAAAACGGCAGCGATAGCAATATATTTAGTGTTTGATTTAGTTTTTGTTTGAATTAGCTGAAGCAATAGCAGTAGTCGCAATAATAGTGCAAATTGTAAAAACAGTAGCAGTAGTGGCAGCTGTTGAAATATTTAGCTATTGTCTTACTTTTTGTCATTAGTACTACTTTGACTCCTCCAGTATAGATTTCCTATCCTGTGAGATCTTTCGATATAGTACTTCTGCTGTCTCGCTGGGTAGAAACACGTGTATTGGTTTATGGATGCAGCTTCTCTACCCCGAGGCTTGACAGTTCATTATAATGAGTGACGGGTGCGTGGGCTATACCTGCGCAAAGGTGAGAATTTAAATGTTGTGATCGGACTTCTGCTGCTTTTAGTCATTACATTTAAATACAAAACACAAGTCTGACTGGAATGTGTGACAAGTGTGGCTCTTGTTTAGTGAGTTGGCATATTGATAATTTGAGTTATTTAATATATATTATTCACTATTTAAAATTGATCTCTTCTAATTCTCTGAGTTACAGGCTAATTAGCATGGTCTAGTTTTGTGTTCTTTTTCAGTCTACAAGTAGTTGCATAATGGACTATTGGGCGATAAACTTTTAAGTTCTCTAATGATTATTTTTGTCCCTTTATACAGAAGTCTTTTCAGAATTAATTTAATAACTAAAAACTACTACACACTACTAAACGTTACGGCATTACTCACAGTTACTTTTTTTAAATGAATAAGTCATAATTTACTTAGACATACTGGCCACACAGTTAGTCTACAATGTCGTTAACCCAAGCAAATTTAGAACTGAAGCCTGCAGTGAAATACCTCCACACATTTGAATAATCTTGCCTACATTATTAAACTGAAAACCAGAATGAGCAGTAACTTACAAATGGTATTTATTTTTCATAGGATTTATACTCTTGAAATGATAATAAACTTCTATTTATAAATTATACAGTTTTCTAAAACATTACCATTTGCCCCCAAATCGGACCACTAGATTTTAGAAGTTGTCAGGCCAAATTGCCACATTGCCCGAGGATGCAATTAATAGTGCCAATACCACGGTGTCCAGCTCCGCATCTGTGGCCTGACGGGCTGGATGTGTCTGGCACCTCTGGCGTTAAATATGGATATCATTGCAGCCAGTGCCCGTCACTTGCCACTGAGCACCATTTGGCATAATCATTAAAAAACTGGGTAAGATTTGGTGCTGTCCAAAACGCATTTATTGTTATTCAGCCTGGAAACATATTCAAGGAAAAACAGCAGAAATGTTTAATGAGCTTTTTTTTTTTTTCAATAAGCAAAGGTTAATATGGTCAGTCTCTATCTCAAACTGCAATTTACAAAACTGGAGATTGGTTGGACACTAAATGGTCCATGCTGCTTGGTGCTTATCCCAGTTTGAATCCAATTTTATATGCTGATAATTTGTGACATAAAGCACCTACAGCTGTATGCATGGACTCACCACATGCCCATCGCTGTGGATTTGATTGGAAAACTTATCCTTTAAAAAACATATCTTGGAATTGTGTAAGTCTAAAATCAAAATCCATCAAACATCATTTTATTACAGAAACAAATATTGTATCCCAGTGAATTACAGAAAAGAAATTGTTCAGGCAGCCTTTCTTTCTGTACGGGGCTGTGGTGCACGCGTAGACCCCGGCCTCTGCTTTGAAACCGTTGGAGCCACTATTTCTCTCGACACTTTGTTTGATTACAGATGATGGATTTGAAACCCATCACTGTTTTCTCTATGAAAAAGTGGGTTGGCCATTGCTGTCTATTAGAAAAGATCAGCACTGTATGAAATGTATCTATAAGGGACGACTTCAAAAACTGCCAGAATACCTCACCTGCTTGTTAATTATTGATACCGGAACATTCAATACCAGATCACATGACAGTATACGACTAAGGACGAGCTGCACCAAAACCGAGACAGGAAAGAGGCTTTTAGCTGTTTTGCTTCACAAAAATGGAACACACTTCAAGGAAAAGCAAAATTGAATACGTTGGTGACACAGTTGCAATTTAATAATCTGGTAACAAACTTTTACACACACACCTGCACCTGTTTTTAATGTTTTGTATGGATTTATATACTTATTTGTTTGTGTTTTCTGTTTGTATTTTATTTTAAAACAGGGCACCCATGAAAAAGAGAGCCCGAGTGCTCTCATTGGGTTCCCCTGTATAAAGAAAGATAAAGAAAGAAAGATAAAGGAACGAGACCCTGGCAGTGTTTGAGCTTTCCATCACAGAAGTTTGAGTTGTTTTGACTTTGAGTTCATTTCTGTCACTTTCCGTGTTATTGCAGCACAAGAAAATAAAAGCCTGGAGGGGACAAATCCAGACGGAAAAAAAGATGAGAACAGAGAGTGAGAAACCAAGTCCATTAGCAGCTATTAATTACCACTGATTGGTATTCACCGACTCACTGCCTCTGAGCCCGGAAGATCAATTCTCTGGACCGCCGACAACACACACACAAAATAGTCGCCAACACCCCCTTCTCATTCCTTTGGCTTTGGCTTTTTTTGTGCTTTTAAGCTGCTCCCATCTGACTTCATTAACAGCGCATTAATGCACAAATCAGATTGCCATTCCGTTTAGGCTTGTACTGGGATTTTTCTAATCTCTGGTTATCGGAGAACAACATTAGGGTGTAACATGGTTAGCTAACTAGCATCCGGTGTGGTGTTGCTTCCACTACCTTAGGTAACAAATTTGTTTGTGAACTACCCGTAGTTGAAGCAAATCAGTCCTGTGTAGCACAATATAAATGTATGTATTGCCCTGTGGGAAACAGTGTTTAATTGTAATAAGCCTGGTTTATGTTTATATTTGAACAATTCAACAGTGAAAAAGGGGTCTGCTTTACATTTTTGGACTTTTTTAGGCCATTACGAATTTTGGCACATGGTGCAAATTGTAATGCAAGCTACCTAGGCCTGTCAAGATAATTACTATATCAACTTATCGTTCAATATATGAAAGTTGGAACAATTTTTTTTTGGGTTCAATATTTATCGTGTGTACTTTTTCTTTGGACTGCTGGGAAATTTTTCAGCTAGATGCTAAGATTTAAGCCGCAAAAGGTTGAATTAATAACTTCTATAACTCATTACACATGCAAACTAAGTACTAAAGTGTTTTATTCTGCTGTTTATTTATTGCAGCTCATGATTTTTTAACAATATTTTACATTTAGAATAGTTTTTGTGATTTAAATCTGCTCTTGTCAGTGGCATAAATTAGTTTCAGTAGTATCGTTTATCGTCTATATTTACTTCAGCAATACGATATAGCAAAACCTATATCAAACTTCAAAATATGTTATTGTGACAGGCTTAAAGCTACCAGACTGCTTTGAATTAAAGTTTGATTCTAACTTGAAATGCCAATATGACTCCATCTAAATTGTTTAGAAGGCTTTGAAGTCTATAATATAATATTTTCAAAAGTTAGAATTCAAATGATATATTTTATTTAGAATTGTTAATTGCTATGACTACAGTTCTAGATTTTCATCATTCTGAAACATTATGAATAGTATTCTGTCCTCTGCATGTTTTTGTTTTCAATGGCACGTTCCTGTGATATAAAACGTCACTATTACTGTATGATTTCACCTCCTTCTTTCTCCTTTTATTCTTATTCAAACAATGATGTAAACAAGCGTTCGCTATAACTTGGAGCTAGTTTGTTTGCTACATTGATGCTTGTCTCTCGCATTTGTTATCGACAAGGCTTGTGCTTTTTGTTGTTTACATTGACTTGATCTGAGGGAATCAAATCAAACCAGCCCAGATCCAGCGGTGAAGTGCTCTCCTCCTTTGATCTGAAGCCTTCTTTTCTGTGGAGCCAACAGTGAAGCGGTGGAGAAGGGTCAGGAAGGGCCAGGCTATCTCCACAAGACCTTTTAGCACATCACTTCTGACAGTCAGGTGAAGGTGCAGCTTCACACTAGAGCCCATGGGGATTTAGCACTATACGGGTGGACTGAAGTCTTAAGCTTGTCTCCATCCAAGTTCGAGAATTGAATGGCCTCAGCTCTGCAAGTCATTCTCCTAAATAAAATACAAAATTTGTCTCACTTTGGCAATTTGAGTTGTCAGAGTGGGAGTTGGTCCAGAATACTGAGTAGTGTTCACTCAGTTTGAAGCCCTATGGCATCTAGTGTAATCTTGTTGTTGAGACTAAATTTGTTTTACACCAGATTTGTGACGTCAAAAGGAGGGCATTACAGACAAGCCACTTTGTCACTGATAACTTGTTGTCAGAAAGATGTATCTCAACTGGCACAGAAGGGATATTTTTTATAATATTTAGAACATTTTTGAAAGTTTAAAGTCAGTTAAAATGCTTGTCTCATATCATAGGCCTTTAGGGAATAGCAACATTTTTTGGCAACTAGAAGTGAAAGTTTGAGCTGATTTGAGGAAAGATAACTAGCAACATTTCACAAAGTTAAAGAAATGGAATAAATTCAAGACAAATCATTAGCAGTTGCGTCTCAGTTTTAAATTATGAGTAATTGTTGACCTCACTGGCACGTACATTGTTTGGTAGTAATAAGTAAGACATGAGTAAATTCCAAGTTAAGCTAATTGACAAAACATGCATCTAAATTAGGGCTCAACTTACAATTATTTTGCTAATCAATGATTCTTTTGATTAATCAATTAGTTGTTTAGAACATGAAAAGCCAGGGAATATGACATTTTTAATAAACTTCATCCAGACATAGCTAATTTGAAGCCACTTGAGAACATCTTGATAGAGATGATATTTACAGACTAGAGTGGTTTAATCAAAAACTCAAAATTTTCATGTAATTACTGTTCAGTCTGAGCTCTAAAACTTTGTCGCTCAGGGCATGTTTTGAAGCTTATGTATAGACCAGTTAACAATAATTCGATTACTAAATTGGTTGATGATTATTTCAATAAACTGGGATTCATCGATTAACTTGCTGTAGTCCTAATCTAAATTCCAAATGTTCTGCACCTCAAGTTGAAACTTTTGACTCTTGACTGATGATGCAACTTGGGTGACCTTTTCTCTCGCCATTTTCCTAAAATAGACCTGTAACATACCCATAATACATTGCACGACAATGAATGCCGCTTCAAACAAGTTTTTGTGCAAAACGTCCCACTTGTCATCATGCCACAGTGAGCTTTTCATTACAGGAATGACTTACCGAGTACAATAATAGGCTGTCATCCACAAAGACATAGCAGCTGCATGGATATTCTGATAGGAGTAATGTATCTACAGAGAACAAAATGCCTTTTTTTACGGTATCCCTGTCAAGTTGTCATAACGGTAGCGAGTACTAATCTCATTTCTCTACGGCACGACAGGTTTTCATCCGTTGAAATCAATTAGGGCCCTCGTCGTCCCTGGGCTTGCCGCGTTCGCCGGTTTTCCGAGACATTTGTCCCTTTGCCGTCTCCGGTTGTGCGACTCAATAAAGGAACAGTTTCAAGTGCATGGACCGTGTCGGCGCAACCCGTTCTGTTTGTATTCTCCATTAGATCTTGGCTCAGAAGACGTCTGTCACCAAGCGACCCCAGTCTATTGTAAATTAGTAGAAAATGAAATAGTTGCTTTGAAGAGAGATCCTCGGTGGGTAGCCCGGCTTTAACATAGCACAAAATTAGCTGGCGTTTTCTCTAAAGGGCTTCAGAAAAATAATGAGATATATTTAAGGAGCGGGGGGAGTAGGGGCAGAGAGATGGAAAGAAAGTCGATGAATGGACGAAAAGCTGGAAAAGGGTACGGGTAAGTGATAGATGGAAGAGAAGTAAACAAATGTGCAGCGAGGGAAAAGAGTCTGCGACAATGGCACGAAGGATGGAGATGCTTAGTGCCTGCTCTGACAGATGGACGCTGCAAATGGAGAGATGGCGCGACACAAAATCAAAAGGACGCATTGAAAGTGAGAGGGTGCCGGTATGTGTGTTAACAGCCCAATCACGGTGACAAAGAGTTTCTGAAGGCTCCGGGAGTCTAATGGTAAGGCAATCTCACACCTGCGGACTGTGGGAGATGCCGAAGATTTTCCTTTGTGTGCGAGGCCAAGTGCGCGGCGTTCTTCGCTCTTATCAGTGACATGCTCATTGATTACTGTGATGACTGCGCTTCGATTGGTCCACGGTGATAAACGAGCCGAAGCTTTCTTCATCCACACTGCTCTACACCACGGAATGATGCGGTCTTCCCAAACAACAAAATGACCCAGCAAAAAAGACAAAATTGTGTGTGTATGTGTGTGTGTATGTCTTTTTTCTTTTGTGATCTGTCTGTGTCATTTCCCTTCTGCTCATATTGCCTAGTTTTCCGCATGGCTGCTCAACCCCACAACACAGACACTTTGTGAGGGCATATGACCATGTGCAGAGATTTGAATGACAGAATTTTTTTAATGGTGTTCAAAGTCTCCAAATTTGTCTTGTGTTGCGCCCAAGCCATGCTGACTTTTTGCGGTTGCCATGGCAGTTTGTTTATGATTTATGCTTCTTTGAGGACAGAAGACGGGTCACCATTTTCTGATTTGGTTATTTTGATAACTAAAATCAAGGTTATGTCTACATTCTTTTTTGACAGATTACCTCATTTCATTGTGTGGGACACTTATTACTGGACAGTTACTTGAATTTTAATCAAATTGAGATCCAATTATTTCAAATTGTCAATGATCAACTTGGGACATTTCAATGGAGAGGCGTTTGATTTGGATCAGATTTCAGACTTAAATTTTGTGTTTGTGTTAAATAGCACTAAAGTCCGTCTTAAAATAAAATTGAAATCAAACCGAAAATTGTGATCAATCAAGATAAGGGACTTATATATATTATCTATATCTATATCTATATCATCTGTGTATCTATCAAATATACAGTTGAAACCAGAAGTTTACATACATTATATAAAAAGAAACGTACACTTTTTTTTCTCACTGTCTGACATGAAATCAGACTAAACTTTTCCTGTTTTAGGTCAATTAGGATTACCAAAATTATTTCTATTTGCTAAATGCCAGAATAATGAGAGAAAGATTTTTTAGACATTTTTTCATTATTTTCTTCATAGTCAGAAGTTTACATACAGTAAGATTACTATGCGTTTAAATGATTTGGGAAAACCTTGATGATGATGTAATGTCTTTGGAAGCTTCTGACAGGTTTATTGACAACATTTGAGCTAATCAGAGACACACCTGTGGATGTATATGAAACATTTGAGCAATCAGAGCCACACCTGTGGATGTATATGAAGGTATAGCTGAAACACACTGCTTCTTTGTGTAACATCATGGGAAAGTCAAAAGGAATCAACCGAGATATCAGGAAGAGAATTGTGGACTTGCACAAGTCTGGTTCATCCTTAAGGTGCAATATCCAGATACCTAAAGGTGCAACGTTCATCTGTTCAAACAATTATACCCAAGTATAAACACCATGGGAATGTTCAGCCATCATACCGAGATGGGTTCTGTGTCCCAAAGATTAACGTGCTTAACATGCTGAAATGTGCATATCAATCCTAGAACAAAAGCAAAAGACCTTGTG
>JACM01063365.1:0-29375 GCA_000787095.1 Periophthalmodon schlosseri
TTGCTAGGGGAGCCAGTCGTGTGTGTGTGAAGTTTGTGATGTTATCAGAGAATGTGATCCTGCTACACTGTGGTCTATGCCCACCATCCACACAAGCCACACTGTCAACTGTGATCAATCAGGTTTGTGTGAGGAGAGAAGAGGGAAGACTGCAAAAACTTACACTACAGTTAGATATGAAACGTTGCGTCTTAGCCGAAGCTTTTTTCATAAAAGTTGCTGTACTTACTCTTGATGGGTTTCAGAATAATAAAAAGCAGCTGCCATAGTGTTTAAAGGGCCCATATAATCTTTCTTTCTTTCTGATCTATGTTACAATTTTGCTTCCTCATCAAAAACATATCTGGAGTTGTGCTTTGTTCAACACACAAATCCTACATATTTATTTGAGTTCTTCTCTCAAACAAAAAAAACAAAAAAATGCTCCACCTTGTGATGTCATGTGGTAATACAGGAAGTGCTCCACTGTGTTTTTGTACTCCACACACCTTCACCAGAATCATTTGGATAATTTCAGCCCTGGAGTTGGCAGTCTCTACTGAACTAAAAGTAAACGGTAGCTGTGAGTTGGCAGCTCTACTGAACTAAAAGTAAACGGTAGCTGTTAACTTGAAAACTGCCACTTCATGACATCACGAGGTGGAACAGAGCATTTTAAACTTTGGAGATGTAGGCAGACTAAAAATGCAGGATTACTCAAACATGTGCGAATGAAACAAGACACAACTCCAGGTATGTTTTTTTGATGAACAACATCTAACATGACTTAAAGGCCACAGGACTCAACTTTGCATAATGCAGAACCTTTAACTGTATAACTATTATGTATCTATAGACAACTAGGATCAGGTCAAACAGATTATTGGAAAGAAACGATATAATTCTAAGGTGCACCGTTACCATGTAACTTTTCTGATGGGGGATGCCACCTGCTTGTCTTCTTGGTGATGTCTGCCTTGAATGTACCACAGTATGGCATTACGCTTATCTAACTTCCACTGACTAATTTACTGGTGTTTTTACTGCAAAAGAAAAAAAAAAAATGGCTGTTGTAGATGTATGTAGGTGGAACATTCTAGTGTAAGGAATAACATCACTGTGGACACAAGCAGGTGAAGTAACGCTCCATATTGCACCTTTAAACTGGTTAAATCGGTGTTTTTTTATTTGTATATACTGTATATTTCAACCACTTTTGAAAACGTGAACTCCATCCTCAGAGCAAAGAAATCCATAGGGGTGCATAGGTGTTACATCACCCATTAGGGTTTTGAACGATCACGCAAAATATGACACAGGGAAAGTTCACACCCAAATGGACTTAACTAATAACAGATACTCCTCAATGTAAACTAGGGTGTGTTAGTTTCAGTGTCGTTACCTCCTGCCTTCAGAGAGATATCGGGCGGGGACTTACCAGTAACCTGACGGAACTGAAGAAGCTCTGGGATGAGTGTCAAAACGTATTCACTCCCAAACTTTCGTCCAGCGACTGAATTCGATTTTCTTTTGAAACGGGACCTACATCTACGACTGAGGAATTACACAGACGTTTGGAAATCTCATAAACAAAAACGCAATTTAATATCGGCATGTCGAACCCTAAAAAATGGTGAAAATACAATACCAAACATGGGCCTTTTTGTTGTCCCTTGCACATATCAAATCCACTTGGCAGAGCGTACTGTAGATAACCCAGGAAATATGTCCATTAGACTCTGTAAGAGGCTTAGTTCTCTGTTTTGCTCCTCTCATTGGTCCACTGCTTCAGGATCACATGACCGCTCACCTGCCAAGAAAGGTTAAGAAGGGTTTGGAAATAAAAAAAAAATAAAATGGTTATTTTGGTAACTGTTAAATATTTAAAACAGATTTTTGCATATTTCCATGTTTAAAAATTGCTGTCAAACCAAACGATCGTGTTACATCGTCACACGGGACGTATGGACAAACTGCTGGACTATTTATCGGTTAATTAGCCTATGGGTTAACAATACAGTGAGTGACAGTAGCTCAGAGTGTTCGTCCTCTGATCTGGAGGTTGGAGGTTCAAATCCCGCTCTCGACATAAAAACAAAAACAAAAAAAAAACCCTCAAACAAACAAACAAAAAAATGCAGTTTGATACAGTAAGAGAATGAGCCCAAACATGATGGAGTAAAAACATCCGAGCTGCAGATAGTGGAAGAGGAGGACACAGCCGAGCAGATAGAACCAAGGACTGAGAGGTCACAGGAAGTCTTTATCTCCAGACGGGCCTGTGTAACGTTGGCACATGCTCCGGTCTCATTTACACAGGGAGGAAGTGTGAACATTTGTGGTGCCAACAATGAAATGTAAGGTCAGCAAAGATATTTCAGGGTATTTGGTAAAAGGTTCATACTGTCTTCAGTTTTAAATGTAGAATTACACAAAAAAATGTATGCAAAGCAGGTAAACAAATTGCTAATTCTATATTTCAGACTTTCTCTATACTCTATACTATATTTTTTTGTCCTTGAGCATGTAGCTGTATAAACTTGTGGGCGTTTTGTATTTAAATATGGGACGTTAATCATACTTGCCCAAATTGTTGCCCCAGAAGACACTTACACGTCTCACTAGTCATATGGTATTTGGATATTTGCCTGAAGGTTATTGAGAGAAAAAAAAACAACAAAAAAACATGTATTTGTTCACAATCATATTAAGAGAAGCTTGATAAAAGAACTGTATGTAGCCTATGCTCTTACAGTTTTTGTTTTTTTTAAATTACTGCAATCACAACTGAACCTGGGTTTCCAGTGCCTAAAGCTACATATAGAGGACACATACAAGTTTTTCTCATTCTCAGTATATGGACAGGCCATGCCTCATGTGAAAGCTCAGAACCTTCAGAATTCTCTTACTGAGCTGCAGAGGTTGCACTAGCACTGATTCATGATTGGCTGCAGGATCTGCTTAGTGAGGATTCAAATCAGAGAGAGTCCTTTGAGGTTTAAACCAACTGGATTTCAACATTGAAACTGGCAACCCAAATGAGAGACTCATGAGAGGCGTATTCTGCTTTCTGATTGGATAACCATCTTGAGAACCAAGACAGGATTTGTTGGTTAAAGAGTGTACTATGTAACTTTTCTGGTAGAAAATCCAGCATCTGCTTGTCTTGTGATATTATTTCTTTACTTGGAATGTTTCACAGCATGGCATTCTTGCAAATGTTCTTGCATTTATTCAGTTACAGACGTTTTGTTGCCAAAAAATATATTGAAAAACATGCATTCTGACTGTAAGCAGGTTTGCCTCTCCAGAGACCCGACCTGCAACTTGGCCCGGTCTTCACAGAGATAGATATGTTTAATGCCCGTCTGTGAGACATTCCAGGCAAAGCAATAACATCTCCAGGGAGACAAGCAGGGGACCGTCCCACCAGAAAAGTTACATATTGCACCTTTAAAAAATTCAGTTGGAAATGTGAAAAAGATGTATTGCTTCTTTTTAAAACTTTTTTTTTCAATTCTGCACTAATACATAGTTATTATGCTGCTCTTTGGTCCTATATACATTCTACAAATTACAAGTTCTTACCACAAGTTTCCCGTAAGGCCTTTAATGCAACACTGAACATACCAACACCGTAAATAACAGACTCAAAACATAGCCTTATTTAGCTTATTTCATAACACAGTGGAAAATATAGCCTTTTCTCACCATTAGTGCACACTTAAAGATTGCAGGATGATTACTTCAACGTCATTGTCGCCGGAAACTCGATGCAGCTCTCTGTGAAGCTGGCGCGGGGAGCCTGGGGTTAACCGCTAACAACCACAGGCTTTCCGACGGTGACCGCGGAGAGCTCTCACCCACCAGCGCTGCACCGGGACGGACACACGGAGCCAGAGCATGGTTGATGTTCGTGGATGGGAGGCATCTCGGGCAGCTTCTTGTAAATGTAAAAGAGACGCGTTTAAATTTGCAATACAACCGTGCGCTACGTAACTTCTGGTTTTCTGATTGTCTGTGGAGGTCTCTGACAGTTGCTCGTAAATTGGCAAAAGTACTGTAAAGCATTTAAAATTGGAACATAGAAGGTTCACTATGGAACTCTTTGCTGGTGGAGGATTCACCACCTCCTTGTCTCTATGGAGATTTTATTTGCCTGGAGTTGCATTTGTGTATGTAACTTTTCTGGTTTTCTGCTTGTCTCTATGGAGATGTGATTTGGTTGAAATGTTCCACAGTATGGACATCACTGACGTTGGTAGAAGGTAAGTATTGTAAATGTATCCCAGTAAAATAATTGCATTTAAATGACTAAATAACTGAATGTGCACTATTTAACTTTTCAGGTTGATGTTAAGTCACCTGCTTGTCTCCATGGAGATGTTATTTGCATTTTTGCCTGACTAGCTAGTCCCTCCTTATGTTTGAATACAATGTGGAACCATATCCGAGTTCTCCCCGATTCCAGAGGGTGGGATTTACAGGCGGATGAACCAATCAAAGAAAAAGTTTGTGTTAAAAAAACAAAAACACAAAGGCAGCTTACGAGTAAAAAAGAGAGAACAGAGAAACAACACAGATTTCTGCAGAATCAACAAGCCCCAAACTCTTATTTATCTCAGGTAAAAGAAGTTAGATTTTCTTCTGAGTGAAAGGAGAATTTTCAAGAGGAGAAGCGGCTGTGATCGGACCTTCACAAGTTAGAATGGCTGTTTGATACACTCTGTGGTCTGATTCTAGACTCTTCCGAATTCGTACAGAAAGCACGACTGACTGGCTGGTCAATGACGTGTGTATGCAAGTGTGAACACAGTTGGGGTTTACAAAAACACACTTGGAAATATCCCAAGAGGAACTCTGCTGTCCGCCTACCTGTCTTTGTGTCTCTGTTTGACAAAGCTGGGAATCGGAGAAAGCGGGAGAAGGACTCTGAGGGTCCTGTTCAACTTCATAAGGAGCAGTCCGGCGCATATGCTCTGACAGGGCTGTGTGGGTGACTGCTGCGCCACAGTCACATAGAAAAAAAACCAAAAAAACCAAAACCATAGTAGCTTTTGTTAAGCCAACACATCCAAGAAACTCCACGCCACGGTAAGTGAACAGTGCGCACGTTTCAGACATCAAAACTGGCACCTCGTTTGTCAGAGGACATCAATAAAAAATGCACTGCAGCACTTTTGCTAACCATAGTTTATCAGAGAATTTAGATTTGTTTTTTGTTTTTTTTCTTTTAAATAAAAATCTACTCCCCCCCCCAAAAAAAGCATGAAAAACATGTATTCTTACTGTAAGCGGGATCACCTCTCCACAGAACTGGCGTGGCTTGATGGCATCTTGCTTGTCTTTACGAAGATAGGCTAAGGATACGTTTAATGCCGTACTGTGAAACGTTTGAGTCGAAGATCTCCATTGAGACGAGCAGGTGGCGAGCCCTCCGCCAGAAAAAGAAATACTCTGTACCGTTAAAGAGTACAATACAAATAAGGTTGCTATGCAAAGTTAGCTGCTCTGTATGCAACCAACCATTTTGATTTTTATAGACAAAATTAATCCAATTAATTTTTTTGTTTTTTTGTTTAGTTTTGTTCATAAAATCAGTGGTTCTTGGTGATATATTGTTACCCTTTAAATTTTTATCCCGGCAACTTTTTCATTTTGTATTTTGTTTTTGCTTCCTTGTTTTTCTTTTTTTTTTTGTTGTTTTGTTCTTTTTGTTTGAGTTCTTTCATAAAATCGTTGGTACTTGGCGATAAATTGTTGGACCACGTTGAGCCCTTTAAAAAATAGAAGACTTCCAAATGCCCACTTAAACTCCCCACACTGCACTGTACTATTTCTGTAGAACACACCTTTAAAAACCTGCCTCATTTCCTAGCGCTTGTTACATATCGTGTTGTCATATTTAAAGGTCCTCTTTGTATTTAGACTTTTGGATTTGGACGGCCAGTCGCGGTGATTTAAGTACTTCTATTCAGTGACCTTTTGAGGTTTGATGACCAACCCAGAATATAAGCTACTTTCTATGACGCTATAATGCTAACGCTAACTCAAATGCATTAAAAGAAATACACTAAAATAATGATCCAGGTGTATGTTTTTCTGTCTGTAAAGCCTGGATGTCTGTCAGACGTCCCCAGCCCGTGCCAATTCTCCAGCCCCGAAAAGGGGCAGCAGGAGCGAGGGACTTTCCCTGAAACACTAGTCTCTCCGGAGAGCGCGAGATTGGCAGCAGGAGGGCTATCTGTCTGCCAGGTTGAACTGCTCAAGGTGACATATTATCATCTAAGTTCTTTTTCTAATTATTACTTTGTTTGGTGGGATAGTACCTGTTGTGAATATTTATCATAGTTTTACATCAGTTAAGTGGCTTTTGGTAGAAAAAAATAGGCCTACAGGAAGTAGCGCTGAGTTCTAAAGCAAAATACCTCTATCTAAGGGTGCGCTCACACTAGCGCAATCGAACCATGTCCGAGCACGGAAAGCCCCTGAAGCGCAGTAGGTTTGTCCAGTGTTAGTGCAGACGATCCATACTCAGGCACGGCGCGTTTGGGGCTTCGTCACAGAGGACGAGGTGGGCCGAAGTGCGGCACGGTTACACATGTACGAGCAAATGCACAGAAAGTGAATAAATTCTACAACTGGAGCAACAACACCAAAAATTCTATCCACAATATAGTGACGGTTTATACTCAAGAAACACATTTTTTTCTGGCAGCTCAAACATTTATTTAACAAAATAAAGTATGGTATGTATGTATGGTAGGTATATTTTTTAATGGATATGTTATAACATGGTTCAAGGTGCACTATGCAACTTTTTTGGTGGAGGGTCTATCACCTGTTTGTCTTCATTGGGGGGCTATTGCGTTCCCTGGAATGTTCCACATTAAGCGTGTGCCATTAAGCTTATCTGTCTCCATGGAGACCAGGATCACTGCCGAGATGGGCCCCACTCACAGAATGAACAAATGAGATACAGATAAAATTTATACCATACTGTGAAACATTTAATACACAGCATGGAGATATATTTAAGATAGATAAGTTTAATGCCATACAGTGGAACACTCTGTGCTAAGCATGGAGACAAGCAAAGGATATTCCACTAAATATTCCTCACCAAGTACGATGAACCACTTAACATACATATGAAATTGATGATAGATTGAATAAAAATAATGTCTTAAATGGAAACGTTGCTTTACTTTTCCACTGGCCCTTCTGCTTGTTTCCTATTCCCACCCTTTAAACAATGGCACCGAGTCACAGGATGTCCCGACCTGTCTGCTCCTAAGTCTGGGGGATCAGAGGTAGGCGAAAGTGTACCCACACCATTCTTCATCCAACGTCTCATCGCACATCACAAACTTTTCCTACCAATTACCCTCCGCTCCGTGACAGCCCTCTCAGTCCCAAGGTAACCGATCCTGATCTGTTTTTGTGAAAATCGCAGCGTGGAAATACACCAGGAAGAGATGATTCCAAGATTTTCCTGAACTAAACAGGTAGAAAAGTGTCTGTGAGAATCGCCGACCTTTGTGTGATGCGTGATGGAACAGCTGACGCGGGTTGGCACGCCGACGGTCATGAGTGAAGGTGAGTCAGAGGGCTTGCTACTGTCTCCAGAGGACAGCATGGAAGAGCTGCTGAAGATGGGGAAAAAAGACTAAGCTGCTAGGAAGAAGCAGACTTGTTTATTTTTCTCCAATAGGTAGGTAAATTGTAGACCAGAAATGTATTACCGAAACTATCGTCATTAATGGCGCTGTACCTGATTTTTACTAGGGCCCCCCACTTAATACTGGTTATTTTACATTTATGTTGCAGTAGTCCAAAGTTATTCCTCACTTACCTTTTGCATTCCAAGCTCTCTAATTATTACCCACGATGATTTTATAAGTACTTTTACAACTTTCAAAGGCCAGAGCGGACCAGCATGCAAGTAACATGCTAACCATGCACTTTCTGATTATTGGACAATAAAATAGTTTCTAATTAGATGCAGACAGCTCACAGAATTATTTTTACCTCAAGAGCTGCATATAAAGTATATCTGTTCTGGGGCAAGACAAGTTTGGTTTACCCCAGTACAGATATATTGTATAAGCAGCTTTTAAGGTCAAAATGAGACCGCTGTGTGCTGTCTGAATCTAATCTGAATGTGTTTTTATCGTCCGAGAATGAGGAAGTGTGCTGTTAGCATGCTAGTTGTTTTTATCATTACTATGACGGGAAAATTTACGTCTGAAAGTTCTGAAAAGTGCTTATAAACTCATCACGGTGAATAATTAGGATGCTCTGAATGCACAGGGTAAGTGAGGGATAACTTTGGACCACTGTAAATCGTTTTTCACATTTTAAGACAGTAAAAATCAGGTACAGAGCCTTTAAACGTTCCAACGATGAAAGGTATTGATTATTTTGAGTTGTTAACAGTGAGTTAGAATGGGATAAGGCTGTCAGTGTGAGGCTTCCTAAAACAGCATGAGAGGCCAGAAGGCTTCTGTCCTCTTTGGACCATAGACTGGTAACCCTCCAACTTTCTGTTTGAACGCAGGAGGGTCTGGGCGCACAGCGTTTCTCAAACAAGTGTTGGCCAATCCAATTGTAACTCAATAATGGACATTAGGACTAGTATAAGACATGGGCTCTCAAATATCCTCATATCATTCAAAACTAAATCTAGTTTAACAGAATTTAGCGCTTCGCCAGTTGCAGTGTTTTTCAGTTCACTGCGCTTTTTTCTTCCCTTTCTTTTACTCATATGCCACCGTGTGTTTCTCTGATTGGCTTAAACGCCTGCCAGTCATGTACATTTGAACCCATTGGGACAGTTCAGATGCCACTCTAGCCTTGTTTCCATTGGTTTGCTAATCACTTCGTAGGAGATCTGAACCGCACAGAGCCGCTTGGTCGACATAAACCCTCACCGTGGCGTCGAGCTCCTAGGCAAAACAGTCACGGTACCAGAGCCAGTCGAAACATGCGGAAGACTACAGACTACAGATATTGACACTTAAAAATTCACATTCACAGATAGAAATGAACCTTCCCTGAACATCTGTAGAATGATCTTGAGCTGTAAGTATAAGACCGCTTAAACTAGTGCACATCCATGGACCACTATGGAACCTACGTGGACGACTGAGGGATTACACAGATATAAAACCACATTGTAATATAAAAGAAAGTACTACCATTTAATGTTGAAAATGACATTCTATTGTCTAAATAAATATCATTGTATCAAGTCTATTCCTTAAAACTGAAGTACTGAGTCGGAAATTTTAGTATCGTAACACTAGTTCAGATTCTTAGATCCTTCCAACACATGGACTCGGTATTGGATCTCTTGGCGTGCAGATTCTTAAAAGGAAGATATCCAGTTCCTCCGCTTGTGGGTCTACTTTTTTGTGTGTTTGAGTTTTATTTGAGTACTGTAAGGTAATTCAGAAAGTTGCAGTGGGCACCGCCATCGTCATTCTGGCTAGTTGTAATATTTTACACGGGCCTGCCAATCTTGACAGCAAATAAATTCTACATGAACTACAAAGCCGTTTTAAAGCCTCCCAGAGAATAGGTGCATTGTTGATTTTAGCAGCCAAACTTTTCTCGAATTTCCCACTGAAATTCATGGGAATCCTGCTTAACCAGAAGTGCCACCATGAAGAACGTGCAGTTTAGTAGCCTTTAGGCAAAAGTGGGCCGAATAATAATTGTAAAATATTTTACAATGCCTATCACACAAATGATGAATGATGAATCTAACTATATGGATAATAATTAATACTAAACTATCCTTTTTTATTTAGAATTGCCCCATAAAAGTGCACCATCTCCTTATACAGTAAGGGTTATATCCTTACTTGGCCTTTCCCCTAAATTTAAAGTGACACATGTAGATTTGTAACGTCTGCACTCCCACACAGAAACAATATGAAGAATGACTTACGTATAACTTTCTAATCGACACCATTGTTCCCACAGCTTTCTCATGCCCCGGCCCACTCCAGTGCAGTGTAGTCACCCCGGCTGTCACCACCCATCTCCTCTCAAACTAGACCCGCAATCCCAGAACGGCGCAACCCGATAGAGCCCAATGCGGCGCTAAACAACCTCCCAACGGACTGAAATCAGGGAGGAAAAGGGCGTGCTTCTTTACAATTCTAACTTCCCAAATCCAAAAGTCGCCAACCATCAAAGCGCGCTGATGAGTAATCCTATGGGGCCCGCACAGGTGATATGACGGAGCGCACAGAATCTTACGTAGGCCGTTCCAGATGACGCGCTAACCTGACAGATGCTAGCACGAGCTAATGTGTTGCAGATTAGCTCATGTTGGATGGGTTTATCTGTGCCATCAGAAAGCAGCTAGGATACATTACAGCGTTGAACCTGATTTGGGAATTGAAATTGATGCGGTGGATGTGTGTTTTAAATCGGCTGGTCATTTTTGGGGGCTTCGTCTGCGTCTAAACCAGGGATAAGAAAGACTTTTTTTGAATCTTGTCCCTAACTTTACTTACCTGTTTCTGTTAGCTGATCACACTCTTCTACCTTTTCGTGTCGACCAAATACATTTCGACCGATTTATAATAATGGTGTTCATTTTGACCATTTTAAATTTAACTCAATCTTGATTTGGTCAATGAATTCTTTTTAGTTTAAGTCTACGAAAATGTCAATTTCGTAGCATGTAGCAGTAGCGATCCCATTTTAAAATTAAAAAGTGGAATTTCAAACTAGTCTCCATTCATTTCTTTCATTCATTTATGTTTTGCCTTTATTTAAAACATAAAGGCTGACATGAATATTGGTACTTTTGGTCAACAAAAATATATGACATTTTAATTAATAGTTTTAGACCGAGTGGTTAATTATTGTTTATATTTATCTAGTTCATTTTGTTTTTCCTTTTAGTTTAGTCATGTGTCTAATATGTTTGCATCTGTAGCTGTTAGTGTAAAACCAAATGTATAGAGTAACTTGGAAATGAAAATTTTAATACCGCTATGAAAATCACTTTTTAACTAGCCTTTCAAACAGTATTCATATATGGTCGTCATTATATTCAAAAATATAGGTTTCAATATAGGTTTCCCCATTTAAAACCGCCCTCTTTAACACACCTAGCATGGAAATACCCCATATCCCTGCTGTCACTGGAGCTTTCGCGTACTTTCACTTTTGACCTAAGTATACAGTGAATTGTGGTTGAAACTGTATCACTTTGCTAACCCTGGTTTAGTTCTGGTCAGAGCGCTGGGGCCGTTACATGAGCGCATACGCTGACAGGTCTTCTAAAACAGCAGCGGTGACCTAAGCTGCGGCGAAGGGCTAATGCTAATGCTAATGCCCGCTGCACTAACTGCACCCTGATGGAGAGGGCTGGGCGGATGTGTGACATTTGATTTGTTCTGCTACGGGCCGCAATCTCATGGTCTGGGAAATTATAGACTTGAGCTACTACAACTGTACGCCTGCCCTAAAAACACTGATTCCCACACCGATGATGTAAGGGTACTGAAAGAGGTCAAAGGAATGTTGGGCAAAATGTAGCCTGTATATTTTTTTTTACCAATAAAAGCTAAATAAATGCTGGTTAATTGTCAGAAGGCCAATTCTGTCATTTTGAGGTTAAACTTAAAGGTGCATAGCGTAACTTTTTCTGGTGGCAGGTACGTTGCCTACTTGTCTCCAAGGAGATGTTTTTGTCTTGCCAAGGATGGTTTATAGTATTAAAGATTAAAAATACCTTGACAAACATGCATTCTTACAGTAAGCGGGGCCATCTTGCGTTTACGAGTGACCATACGACACACCCACTGCTGTCTGCTTACTTCATTTTCCAGTTTTATTTTCTTGATCGGTGATACACGTAGGATTCGGCAGCGTCGCAGAGCGTGATCTGCTGCTATCTATAGGAGGTGCCGACAGATGCATGGCTCTTTGCTCTGATGATGTTTTACATAGTAAATAAAGTGCCAATCAGAGCAAGGCTGTTGAAGCCCCTTTCCGCCTTCACCGCTGGTTTGGCAGGAGGTGGCAACGCTCTCAATCTAACCAGTTGCTGGCGCTAGTGAGAGCAACTTTGGGTATAGAAAGCACCTGATTTGTCTATTATTAATGTTCATATCTTGATTTACGGACAAAATAGCAAAATAAAAATAACATGATCATGTAGAGCAGGTTAATACGAACATTTTAAGGCCAAAAATTATGAGCCTAACAGCAGCAGTTACACAGAGAGTAGCAATGTTTTTTCAATAGAAAGTGAATTGGAGCCGGAGTCGATGGAGCCGGAAGCGCGCCCATGCTCACTTCCAATTTGGAACATGGTGCCTAGCAGGTTAGCTATGTCCATTTATATATACAATCCTATAATTTTTACAGAAAGTACCAGGGACTGCCTCACCTGGTAGCAAATATCCCCAACTGTGGCTCATGTTCCTTAAAAAAAAGATTAAAAAAAAAAAAAAATTAATGTAAGTCATCTTTTTGAAATACATTGTTTTTTATACTTTAGTTCAGTGCTTCTTAGCCATAAGGCAGGGGCCCAAAGTATGGCCACGAGCACCCACCTAAGGACCGCAAAATCAGAAGAAAATAATGGGCCCAAGTTCAAAAAGGTTAAGAACCTCCACTTCAGTATATTTCATTTTTACATCAGTTCAAGCTATATATATCCAAGGTAAATGGATATATTGACAACAAATTATCATGCAGAGCCTTTTGGGGTTATTTACAAGCTGATCTTAGTTGTATAGGACGTCACAAACAAAGTGAGACGCTCATTCTTCTTACTGATTGACAACTGGCTTGTGTTTGTGTTCAAATTATTTAATTTGAACATTATGTCTTCATAGTTAGGCAATGTTTACAAAGTATATTTTTAGCCCGGTGTGTTCTGTTCCTGGGTTATATTAGCAGGATCAGACTTTCCCTGAGCAGTGACACGCACAGAGGATTTGAAAGAGTGCATTTGGACTGGTCATCAGTTATTTCAAGGCTATTGGGCGCTACTGTGAGCCGCTGGAAATGTTGATCTGTCCATGGACTTAAGGGTGTGTCCCCGTGTGTGCGTACTTATTATTTTATATAGTACGCTATTCATAACTGTCCCTTTGACTGTAAAAGACTATATTTAGGACTAAGCTAATTATGTGAGTTATGGCGTGAATTATTAAAAGGTAATGTCCACCAGTGGGGAATAAAATAATGTTATGATTCAAAATGTTTGCCCAACAAAGTTTAATGAAGTAAAGAATCTGTAATTTAAAATGTTGAAGAAAAAATATATCTATTTATTCACAGTTTTTATGTTTGATCCCCTACCTTCTACCTGTGTCTTGCCAAAGGACTCAACAATAGTATGTATAGGCAAATAGTGAATCACAGACTCTCTGGTTGATAATGATGGGCACATAGATACCAAATACGTGCAGCATGGTGGGTGAGTGGTTAGTAGCACTCTCACCTCACAGCAAGAAGGTCCCGTGTTTGACTCTCGGTTTACCCGGGCCTTTTCTTGCAGAGTTTGCACGTTCTTCACAGGTCTGGGTGGGTTTCCTCCAGGCACCCCGGTTTCCCCCATCAACCCAAAACATTCACAATATGTCAAATCCTCAAGCTAAGGTAGTCCTGACCAAGAGTAGCAACGAGATCTACCTTAACCTTATCGATATAGCCAACCATTACTGACTGAGGTATCGAAAGGTAAAGTATGAAAAAAGATTGATGCTTAAAACTTCTCCAAAAAAACCATTTCTTTAAATTTTGGTCATTTTTTATATTTGAGTTTATTTACGCACACATCATTTACACACACAATCAGTTTTTATACAAAATCCACTGGTATCGTTATCGGATTGAAACAAAAATCACTGGTATTGCCCATCACTACTTGTTGGTAAGCCCAAGGTACCTCATAGCTTACAACTCTTGTATTTCAAGAATCTAACAGTATCTAGTGTAAAGAACATTTTATAAGCTTTGGGAGATGAACTGGGATCCATTAACGTTCTCTGGAGATGGGAGTAACTTGTCGAGTTCTTCTGAGGATACGACTCTTGCACGATGTTTATTAATCATCTTTCAAGCAATTTGGTCCAGAATTAAGAAGCCAATTCCTGTCAAGTGTATCCGTAACTCGAGCCAAGACTGTCAGAAAACACCCGTAAAGGAAACACGCAATCAACGGCCAATTTAACCTTCAATATAAGCCCCATCATCATCGCTGTCGTAATGCCTCAACGTTGACGTATATAGCATTTAGCTATAGTGTATTCCTCATTTGAAAGCTTGAAGGATGACAATGCAGGGACACACACATGGACGTTTCTGTGATTTATTTGCCAGAGAATGCACTTGTTGACAGTTGTATTGACCTAAAGAATCCATGTGTTTGGTTATGGTAGGAAGAGGAGCTCCGAGCAGCGTAGAATGGCTTGACGGACCTGGGCAGAGAGAGGGAAGAAAAACAAACAAATAACAAGAAAGAGAGGCCATGTCTGCCAGATGTGTGCTGCTGCTACCAGGGTCTTCCAGTGTGACTGATAAGATGTTTTGGAGTTCTAGCAACCTTAATGAGGGTATATGACACTTCTATGAGGTATTAATTGCGAACACACAACATATTTAGATCACCATGTTACCTTTTATTGTTTTGAAAATGCTATATTCACCAAAAATAAAGTATTAACGTGTTTAATATGGAGAATTATTGTGTGGGAGCATCGATGTCGTAATCTTGTGGGTTTAGGATTGGACAGAATTGTACTGCTAACCATAAGGAGGGTTTGGATAGGGAGAGATCGCTAAATTACTGCCACTAAATTACGCTAAATTGCTAATGACATCTAAAACCTTTTCAGGCATGTCTTTGAACGTTATAACATGGTAGAAATCTCCACAAAGTCAATTTTGCATAACACCCCCACTTTAATGTATGAAGTGTGGGAATGGCAAAGTAACTGACAAATTTGGTTGAAGTTATTGTCAACACGTTGACTACCTCAAACCATTTTCATAACCAATAATATAACAAACACATATTATTCAAATTTGAGCTTTTAACCATGTTATAGCATTGCCCCCTCATCAAAAACGTACCTGGAGTTGTATTTTTCTTTATTCAAGATTGTTTGATGAATCCTGTTTAGTAAGTCCACTCCTGAGTACTCAAACAATACACAAATTTGAATTTACCAGATTTGTTACGTCGTAGGTAAAAGTCTGGAGGTTTCCTGCAGTTTTTGAATCCATAAATTATCATTTTAAGCATTTCTGCCATCAAATTAAGTTAATTACAACTGCATGCTTGTTGTAGCATGTTGGAAAATGTTGCTAACCCTTGTTTTTTTCAATAGTAATTCCCTCTGCTGCCAGTAGATGGTGTCCTAACATCAGGTCTCACAGGAAAAAGGTGCATCGTTGACTTGTTGGTGCACATGAACATTGAGTGTACTTGTCCATTGAAATGAACTGAGATTCCCACTTGACCGGAAATGCCATCACAACAAAGTGCGAGTAAGTAGCATTCAGGAGTAAACATGGGTGAGGTGCTACAAAGTGAATAGCACCAACCCTTTCAGCACTGCCCAAAGTCAGCCCTGTGTGTTCTCTGCTCTGAGGAGGGCTTTCACCACTCATAAAGCCCTTCCGTTCAACAGTCATTTTTTCGAAGCTACATCTGAATAATATAACTTGCACTTCTATAAAAACAGAATATACTGTGCTATATTTTACCAGAAGTTAACATTGGTACCAGCCCAAAATCATTCTCAGGGTGACAAATATCCCACGGTTGAGCCTAACAAGGTCTTTAGTGGGCCGATCCATCAGACTTGGAATCTGACTACTCTACCTCACTGGCACCTCATCATCTGGTCTTGTGTTATGGCAGCAGCGCTCTGAAGGTTTAAACACTGCAAAAACTATATCTAACCTTGGTTATAATGACTTTAAAACACAATAAGTATTGAGTTTTATTGCCTATGTCAAACTTAATTGCTCATACGAAGTAGAATGTGCAACTTCTTTCGTGACATCTCTGATTCCAGGACAATTTGAAAAAAGTAAATAAGTCTGCCAATAAGCTGAAAAGCAATTTCCTTAACCAATAGGCAAAACTTAATAATGGGAGAAATAATCTGGGTCCAGGTAAATACATTTACTCATCTTATTCAGAATTACTTATATTTAGATTGTTTGAATTTAACCAATTTTAAAGGAACTCTGTGTAACTTTTCTTTTTCTTCTTCTTTCACCCATGGCGTTCGGTTCCAGTCAAATGAAGCTCACTGAGGCTAGTAGTTATAGGGGCGAATTTGCGAGCATCATAGCAACCAAAGAGCCAATCTGGAGCGAAGCCGCTAAAGGTAACGCCCCTTCCCGCCCGCTCCGTTGGTTTAGCAGGGGGCGGGCGCTTAGCAACGCTGTCTATCAAACCTGTTGCTAAGTGGCAGTGACCTCGGGGAAAGAAGGCGCCTGATTTGTCTGTTATTAATGTTCATATCTTGAGTTACGGGCACAAGAGCAAAATAAAAATACCAAGATCATGTATTTGTCTGTTTTAATGTTCATATCTTGAGTTACGGGCACAAGAGCAAAATAAAAATACCAAGATCATGTAGAGCGGGTTAATACGAACGGTTTAAGACCTGACAGAAGCAGTTACAGATCAGTTTAATGCTATACTATGGAATATTCTTGGTTAAGCAACAACATCTCCGTGGAGAAAAGGTAGCGACCAGAAAAATAACATAGTTTACCAGTCTTTAACTAATCTACACGTTCTTTGTTTTGTAATGTCATGGTCATCCATGTTTGAAAATACATAGTAGAATCACAACATCTCCAGACTTGGTTTATTTCTCCGCAACGTGTATCTGCAAAGAATATCATGGCTGTGTTTGAGGAGCTTCCAGAGGACACCGTATCCTCTGGAGGGTTTGAACCTTTCACCCTCTGGTATTTCGCTGCCGGGCCTGACTGGCTGTAATCTGTTTTCCTGTCTGCCGCTCTGCATACGCTGCTCTCATGGGGGCTCATCTTCTCAATATCACATTCATTATTTTCACTCACAGATATGCTTTACAATAGTCGTGTGACTGGAGGTATTTCAACTTCATGTAACAGGGAGCTTATTTGCACTGTACCTGATTTTTACACATGGATCTATAGTTTGTTTTAAACTGTTTGCAGTGGTCCAAAGTCATTGCTCACTTTCCAAACATATTCCTATAAGCACGACTTTCACGAAACCAGAGCGGAGTTTTGCCGTCACTGTCAAGCTAAAACTGACCAGCATGCTGACCACACATTTCCTGATTCTCGGACAATAAAAGGCTTTATAATTAGATGCAGACTGACAGACAGACATTTGGACGTTATAAAAGCTGCTTTTACAGTATGTCTGTACTGGGGCAAGACAAAATTTACTCAACTAAAAAAATCCGCCCCTTTAATAGTTTTGGATATTGTGCCTTATACAATTGTTGACAAGATTATCTTAAATGATTGATTACGAGCGTTAAAACCGGGTTACACTTTGTTTTGGAGTATTGTAACTGGAACAACCTGTATTTACATGGTAGCTAGCAAGTTAAGGTTAGGATTAGAAGTGTCAGGTTACATGTTACATTGTACTTAATGAGGTATCGTAAGCTTTATTGCCATTGTCAGTGAACAAAATTCACAAAGTGGGAATGTGCACCCTCCGAATACACTTTCGAAACACAAGCAATTATAAGTGGTAAAACTCGCTGGCTCTTTACAATATTTTCCCATAATTAGAATTTGCTCTTGGCTGTGCTCCTGGCCTATATCAGAACACTCTGGTTGGCAACTCTCATTCTAGCTCTCCACAGAATAGGCGGGAAACGCAGCCGACCATGGGACTGTGAGAGCAGTCAGTTGCAGTCAGTACATACTTTAAGAACACACATTATGCAAAATTGACTCGCTTTTAACCAAGTCACATTGTTGTCCCTTTATCAAAAACATACCTGTAGTTGTATTTTGTTTCATTTATGCTTGTTTCATTAATTCAGTTTTCTTCTCTTAGCACTGTTGCACTGTTTGTATTTTCCCGGATTGTTGCATCATAGGTAAAAATCCTGAAACCAAAGTCCATAAAATTGTGTTCACAACAAACACATGACTCTATTAGTGTAGCATTCACGTGGCCTAAGGACTTAATTTGTTTCTTTTCTCAATGTTCTTTCTCGTTGCTGACAGTAGAGGGAGCTCCAATGCGTAAATACCTTACTGGGAAATGGAGATGTAGTTTATACAGTATATTTTATAAATGCAGACACTATTTTAAGTTAGAAAACGTGAAATACTAATCCCAAGGTGACAAAAAGCATGTTTAAAAGAGAATTAAAACCGCAAGAATGCATAATAGGTGTCCTTTAACACCGATTTTACAACACTGCATCCAAATGTTCTGTTTTGTTCAATTACTGTCATGTTTCTTTTCTATAAGGGTTCAGGTTTCTTACATTTGACATGTAACTCAAGATTAATTGTCTGAGTTTGACATCTTTTTCCCAACTCACTGTTCCAAAGGGATGACCAGAGAGGCTTGTTTTCCCTCTGCATTGTCTGCCAGGCTCTTGCTCAAAGCATTTAACATGCTGGGTTCATGCAGGGATAGTAAAAGGGGGATTATACATGACAGATATGATTAGAATGTACGTGCCAATTTTGATTACATCCAACCGGCTAATTTGACAGCAGTGCATGTTATGTGTAATGAGTAACCTATATTATAAATAAATTAGATGACTTATTGCAATAATGAGGTTATGTTAATAATCTGCAATACGTAATACAGTAATGAGGATGAGTGTGTAGCGTAATGCAGTTTTCCATCAAGAAAAATCAAGGAAACTCCATCGATCTGCCCGTTTTTAACAAACCCCACTTCAGTTGAGTTCACTTCATTAATTTGAGTGTAAAATTTGAAATGAGAAATCCTGGTGAGCAAATATAATCGCAAATTTTGTCATCTAAATTGTCCTCCACCTAGGGGCTCACAGTCACTGCGTTTACACAGACGCCAGGAAAACCGGATAACGGGCCTAGTCCAATTTCAAGATTCACGAAACCCGGGAATGACAACTGCAGTGTCGTCGTTTGAATCTCGAAAGATCCCAATAACACATCTGGAGAAGCTGGTTTGTACTCGAATGCCCGCTGCATGTAACCGCACAGTCCAATGAACACATCAGGCGAGGTGTTCAACTGCACAAGGTAAGAAACACCCAGGCAAATATGAGACATGTGTTTGGACGTTTACACACTCAATCAGCAGATCAGCGGTGATGATAAATTACGGTCCCTCCACCGCGGACTAGCACATGTTGTTTGGTTTTTGGCCGCTGTATTAAAGTGAAAGCAAAACCTACCAGAGCATCAATGTGTTTATTTGTGCAGCAAAGACCAAATAACTTGTGAGTAACGCAGTTCCTAGTGTGTCTGAAAGTCAAATAATCAGCCTAAATCAGATGCCTCTTATCTTTTCTGCCAAAGGTATAGTTATATGTATGATAGCTGTTTTAATTTAGTAATCATAGCTGCAAAGTGCAAAGTGTCAATGCTAAATTACAAGACACCCATGAATGTCTCCAAGGTCACGCTCACATATTGGGTTCTTTGACCTGCATGTACAGACAAGAGGGTCTGAGGTTTTGAGGCAAAGATGATTTGAATTCGGTTGCTTAGGGTCTGTGTGTCATTGGGTCAATCAATTTTCGATTTAAAAATGAAAAAAATGAAAAAAAAAAATTAAATTTGTCATTTTTTTAATGAAACAAAAAAACAAAACAAAAAATGTGAAAAACCGTGTCTAAACCAGCACTGAACACGGTTTAAACGAGGTCTAACCCAGCATACAACTAAGACTGAACCGGGAGGCTAGTCCCATGCGCCATGACGCACACCACCAAATCTCAATTTCCCCATAAACTCGAGAATGCTGTAATAAAATAAATATCCACACAAAGTCAAGCTGTCCGTAACGAGGCAGCAGCGTAGCAGCAGCTGCCGCCAGAGGCCAGCGGCTTCAGTCCAAGTGGGAAATGAAGCACCATAGCCTTGCTCTCCGGAGCAAGTCAGAGTACACCCGGTAAGAGTGTTTCCCAGCCCCGCTGAACCAGTGAGCTAGTACAGCTTTCTGTCAACAGCCTCGGACAGTGATGACCGCTCTGCTTCTGCTCAGACTCCAAAAGGGGGCCGCAGACGGCGGGCAGCAGATCTTACGTTGCCCAGATCCCCTCACCTGCCCACAGCTTTGCCTCTTTGCAGGACCCGATCCCCGGCCCAGGAGGCGATCCCCACCGCTGAGGTATAGCGCTCGTCCTTCACTGTCTGCCCTAGTGTTGGTACAGCCCAAACTCTGCATTACATAAAATAAATAAAGCTAAATTAAATAATAGTATGTATCTCTGATCCTGCTTTCAAATGTTGCGATTTTAAAATGAGGATCAAACTGAAAAGTGAAAAATCTAATAGTTTTTGTGTTTATTCATTTATTAACCAAAAATGAAAAATGGAAAATCTCATCCTTTTTTGCAATTTTCTTGTTATTGTACAATGAAAATCGATCAAACTAATGATGCATGGACCGTTTAGCACACTCAGAGTTCTCTGTGCATGTAAACGTAGTCACTAGTACTACATATTCCCTAGTAGCGTGCCACTGGGTTCATCCTCAACATGGGTTATTTATTTGTCATCTCCATAGCAACCAATATGAGTCCTAACCAGGTTTTGTGTTACATTACAGCCACATTCAGTTTGTGTGTGCACTGTTGATTGCAAAAGTCAGTCCATAACCAGAGAATGCACAAAGCCTGAAGATTACGATGGATTTGTATTCATTTCCACTCATTTTTCACTTGAGAGGATTCGGGGGAAAGGTTGTCCGACTTTTATAATATCTTTTTTAAACTTGCGGTTTCGTGATGGTGCAAGTGGGGCTTAAATCGCCAGTGCCTGCGGTCCAGAAATCATGTTTGTTCCATTGTAGTTAACGGGGAAAAATACAAGCATACTCATAATGCCGTGAAGCCAGAAGCAGAGGGGCTACATAATACCTCCCAATGCAACAAACAGTGCAATTAAGCGTAATGGTTTTGAATGCCACATGTCTACACAGTGGGCTTTTATGAGCTAACCACAACATTGGAGGAGCTGCCTGGGATTTGGATGGTAACCGGTGATCTGGAGGGCTTTAGGAGATACGAAACAAAATATATCAAGTAAGGGTTAAACAATTTGTCATTGAATTAAGACTACTGTTCTTGGATTTGGATTTTATATTTTTTAAAAGCAGCTAAGTAGTTCCCCGATTCCCTGCCACATAAATTACACTTGCAAGTAGGTTATGAGCATTGCCGATCACAAGTTAGCACATGCTTGTTAGCCAAGCAAAATGCTAGCAAGAAAATGTCTTGATGATACACAAATTGCTAAAGAAATACTTTACAGTTTTACAACAAAAATTCATAAAGCTATTCAATTTTCCATTACACAAGTTAGCACATCCTGGTTAGCCAAGCAAAACGTTAGCTTTTTTTGCTACCGTAGGACATTTTTGTGCATATGGGCTAACTTGTACATAAAAATTAATTGATGTTACACTGAGGAAGAAATGCTAAAGATACAGTCATTACAGTTTTACAACGAAAATATTGTTATGGTTGTTATGCTAAAATTGACTTTTTTAAGCTTTTTACCATGTTATAGTGTTGACCCCTCATCAAAAACATACCTGAAGAGGTTTTAGCTGTCATCCGTGCATGTTTCAGTAATTTAGTGATCTCTCCCGGGTCCTATTCAAACCCTCCTTATGGTTATGTAAGATTCTCCATAAATATAGGCTACAAAAACATGATACAAAACTATACACAGCAACTAGACAAACCTTCTGAAGGGGGAGTGACTTAATGTGGAGAGCAAATAGAAGGGAGACTCAGAGCATGAAAAACAAGTGAAACTTATAAAACATGTTAATACGTTGTTTTCGGCGAATGTAGCGTTTCCGTAACAATATAAGGTAACGCGGTGATCTAAATATGTTACGTGTTAATACCCAATAGACGTAAAGTACCCCCTCTTTAAATGGACATACAACAACAACAAAACAAGTCATGTAAGCTGAGAGGGGTTTAGAATCCTCTTGACCTTTTGTTATTATGCAATTATAAGAAGTGGAACAGGAAGAGGAAGACGATGTCGGTTTGGGTTCATGTGTCCAGGCTGAACTCTAATCAGTATTCTATCAGAGGTAATCACCGCAGCTCTGTGATGGACAGCCATGATGTCACCAGGAAGTTAGCACAAATGTTATGTTAGCATATGCGCCATAATAAGGGGAAGCTAGCGAAGGTCAAAGTTATTACGGATCACTGGTTACGTTTTTGTATGACTGCAAATATTTGTGGTTCGCAAAAATATAAAGTTATCTCAGCACGCGATTGAAGACACAAGACGAGACAGGATAGTGAAAGTGAAATTCAAACACGTAGCATATCTCCATCTCCAGTAGGCTTTTTATTTGTGAAAAATGGCTATGCAAAATTTCTTGATATCAAAAACCCAGCAAATTATGCTAAACAACATAAGCAGTTTTGGGTTTTTTTGTTTTTTTTCATTTGCGTATAACACAGTGGTGGGATTTCAAAGAGTCCTGTTGAAATACAGCGCTTTGGGTGTGGATTGTGGGGTAGGTGAAAATGGATATTTTCTGAGGACTCTCTCGAAGGTGGGACAATAAAAGCTACTCTTACCGTACATGAAACACTCAGAGTAGCTTAAAACTTTGAGTATACTTAAAAGCAAGCTCTTAGAAGTTTATTTTGCACTACTAGCTATGTCTCCTTTAAGTTTAAATCGTAATTATGTTTTAAATTAGTTTAGCTTTGTGCTATAACTACTAAGCTACTAAGTAAAAATAAATAAATAAATAAATAATAATAATAATCAGACTTATATAGCACTTTAGGTACTCTTCAATTAAAAAAATAGTACTCTTCAATTAAAAAAAAACCCAAAAAACAACAACTTACTGCTACAGCTAGAAATACTTAAGTAATAGTAAGTTTGTAACTGTAATGTGCAAACACTTATATCTGATTTTTTCCCATGTATTTGAGCAAAATTTGTCTTTCTCCAGTACAGATATACTGTAGCTAGAGCTCTTGAGGTCAAACTATATCAGCTGTGTACTGTCTTCATCTAATTATAAAGCTTTTTATGGTCCGATAATCAGGAAGAGCACTGTTAGCATGCTATTTGTTGTTTGCGTTACCGTGACGGCCAAACCCTGCTCTGGATTCTGAAAGCTGTGAAAAGCTCTTATAAAGTCATCGCGGTGAATAATTAGGATGCTCTGAATGGATAAGGTAAGTGAGGAATAACTTTGGACCAAACCATTTAAAATGAACTTGTTCTGTTTTTCACGTTTTTTTAAGGCAGTAAAAAAAAAAAAAAAAAGCTACAGCGCCTTTAAGCTTAAGTATTGTGACTGTTGTGATGTAGTCAAGTTTGGTCATGTCCGGCTGGTATCCATCAGAAGCCACCCTGTGCCCCCTCCCCATCCACGTCCCCCCGCCCCACGCCGAGATGGGTCATTTATCACTGTCGGACCTCCCTCTTCCACCGCATACATCTGTCTGTCTCTCCCTCACTGTCCTCCTCTGCTTTTGTGTCCGCTCTTACAATCTCCATCCATCTCTCTCAAAGCGGTAGCTGTACAAACCCATGGAGCGCTCCCGACCTGTCTGATTGTACAGGCAGCGTACATAATTTCATTAGTCCGATCGGAAAAAAAACGCCGTGGTCACGCTGAAAGTTGTGCTGACAGGTTGACATGGTTTATAAATCAGTTACACATAAGGAATTGTGTCCAGTGGCAGATGCTATTAGAGTGAGTGATGGTAAATAGTTAATACAGATTTTGGCAGCACTTGCAAACCTGTGCTTTTCAATGTAATGTACACATAATAGATTCTAATCTAAATTATACTTCTCTGGCTCTTCATTGTAAATTTACATTGCATACCTTAACAGAAAGTATGTGTGTGGAAAGCAGCTAAAAGCAATTCATCAAGTTAGCGTTCGCCAAAGGACTCACAATCAGCTACAGTGTACTGAGGAATTAGCATTTTATAACATTAAAACCTAGCTACTAGCTTCAAAGTTGAGAGGTTTTGTGGCGTAGACAATGTGAGTGATCCAGCAGTTAAATTAACTCTAGTGAAGGCGAACATTAAAAACACAAAGGAGCATTTTATTTATTTATTTATTTATTTTATTTATTTATTTTATTTAGATTCCCATTAGAATCTGTCGCATGCTGTATCAGCTGCTCTTCCTAGGGTTAAAACTAAGCAATAAAAATCAACTCCATAGCTTATGTTTTTGATGAAGATTTGATGATTATGATATGACTAAAATATGAAAAAGCTGATTCAGGGTTGTCAAAAAACCCAAAGTAGTAATAGAAATAGAAAAAAATAGTAACAAAAAGATTTAAAAAAGTATCAATATAACCCCAAAAATCACATAAAATAGGACAAAGTTGGACATTTTCTGACTACCGTATTTTCTGGAGTATAAGTCGCACTGGAGTATAAGTCGCACCAGCCAAAAAATGCATAATAATGAAGAAAAAAACCATATATTTCACATATAAATCACATCTGAGTATAAGTCGCACCCCCGGATAAACTATGAAAAAAAGTGCGACTTATAGTCCGGAAAATACGGTAATACCACATTGAACTACTGGAGAAACTAACCTTATTTTCTAATTAAAATGACATTCAAATAAATTGTAATTGTAGTATCAAAATTAGTATTGAGTATCATATTTTTTTGTTGTGTCTAAATCGAGTTTTAAACATTACTTTTCTCACAACTCTACCTGGATGTCAAGCAGCCTAAATATATACTATGACTTGACTGACCTTGTAATGAAATGTAAGCTGTCAAAAGCGCACCTTTCGTTCTTCCTGAGACTACAGCGCATCAGCTCCTCTCTCTCTCCCCCCGTGCCGCGCACACCGCTCGCCTGCTCCGTCCTTAAATTGAATCTGGCTCTTGACGGGACGTCCCACCAGCGTGCCTCCCTCTGTCCGGCCTGTCCATCACTATGAGTAATGAGCAGAAGATTTCATCAGCGGTTTCTAATGGTCACCGGGGGACCTGTTTGGAGCTCAGACAGGGAAATCTAGAACGGCGTTTTGCCCAATTCCACCGAGTCTTTTTAATTGAGTCCCAAGATGAAATATATGAAACCTCTTTTCGAATCAAACCAATGCAAAATAAGTTCAAGTGTCTTTGATTGCTTTCTACTCCTTACGCACTTAGGCTGTATTTACTTTGGGACAAAACTTGGACCAAACCTGGAACTAAACCTGGACTAGCATGAATAAACCAATACTAATACATCGGACTTAAATAGCGCTTTAGTATTCTTCAATAAAAAAAAACAAAAAACCTAGCCACAGTTACAAATACTTAAGCAATAGTAACTTTGTAACTTTGTTTTTCTAATGTACACACACTTAAAGACCCTGTACCTGCTTTTTTTCCCATGTATTTGAGCAAAATTTGTCTTTCCCCAATACAGATATAGATACAGGTCAAAATATATCATACTATCTTCATCTTATTATAAAGCGTTTTATTGTCCAGTAATCAGGAAGAGCACTGCTAGCATGCTATTTGTTGTTAGCTTTACCGTGACGGCCAGACCCCGCTCCGATCTCTGAAAGTTGTGAAAAGCTCTTACAAAGTCATCACGGTGAATAGTTAGGATGCTCTGAATGCATAAGGTAAGTGAGGAATAACTTTGGACCGAGCCATTTAAAATGAACTAGTTCTGTTTTTCACGTTTTTATCGCCTTTAAAGCTTAAGTATCGTGACTGTTGTGGCGTAGTCAAGTTTGCATCATGCTTTGATGATGATATAGAAATTTTGTTTATTGAGTCTTATTCAGAAACACGTAGGAAAACAAAGAAACACATTTTTGTATCCGTGGAATGTCTGACCGTACGACCAAATTAAATGTCAGATCTGTGGAGTGTACATTTTTTCAAGTTAATTTTGAGCAACAAAAACACTTATAGTAAATCAATGATAAGTTACACAGTGAATGTTTAAATTAATGTTAAAATGAAGACGAGGTGAACACAAAAAGGTTGCAAATCTTCTTACAGAGGACAGGAGTAGGAAGAGGAGACAAAGACTGAAGAGGAGTATTTGTGTTTGGGAATAACTATGTGGATAATGAGGCCGATAACGAGGCAGGGACATCCCAGCGCTGCATGTCGGAGCTGGAGACGGGAGCTCCGGTTACCCTGCGGACCGCCGGGGGTTTCCTGGGGGAGGAAGAAGGGCTGGGGGAGGAGCTAGGAGGACGGGGGCGGGGAATTCCTTTGGTCGTCTTCTCTCTGTGAAGCTGACAGGCCCTTGTTTTGACAGCTGACTTGTTAGTGAGCCTATGTTAACAGCTACCAACGGCGGCTTAACCTCGACGCTTTTCGCAGCTCCCCATGTCCAAAAAAACCTGGGGAGGAGAAAGGTAAATAATGGGGTGATTACGGAAGTCTGGAAGCTAGCGGGAAGAGTTAGCCAAAATTTGACGCTTTAGGCCGAGGGGCAATCGTGAGATACTTGTAAACGGTGAGTTTACTTTGGAGGAACAGAGTCTACCTCGCAGAACTAATTCATCAAAAACGCTACAGGTTATAAGGCATTTTCACTGGTGCACTGAAGTTTTGTCATTTTTTTCTCTTTTTAAACCAAACGCAGTAACTAAATATTGTGCCATATTTATCCTTCACCAGAGGAAAAAGGGATTGTGAAACACTGAAGATGAAAACTAGTTCACCAGACGTAGGCCAGCCACTTCATTTCATCACATATCAATCACATTACCGTGAAAAACTTGTATTGTCAGCTGAAATTCTACTCATGTAAATCTTGTTAAGTTCCAGCCGATCTGCTTCAGTCCACAATCGCTTTTCTGTCAACAGGAGGTGAGTAGAGTGGCCAAAACTTTTACTCAAGTAACGTCACTTCAAAATAATATTACTCAAGTAGAAGTGCAAAGTAGTTGGCCGAGAAATTACTGAAGCGATTAGAAAAACTCAATCATATCTGAAGGAGCAGTGGAAGAAACGCAAATGTTCAAATCATTTAACGTCAACATGAAGCTTTTGTCACTCGTAGACTCGCTGACAGTAAGAAGAATAATCAAAACCTTTACTCAAATAAGAGTACTGCTACTTCAATCAAACATTATTTTAAGCAGGAGTAAAAGTATGCCGCTAGAAAAGTACAATTTCTTTAAAAGGTTACTCAAGTAAATTTAACTGAGTACTACCCACCTCTGTCTTTCAGTGACTTCAATCAATCTTCAAGGTGGAAGTATTGTAATGGGTAAGCGTTTGCCTAGGAACCAGAGTGTAACTGGTTTGAGAAGCAGTTCACACTGTTGTTGTGAGCCTGGATAAGACAATTCATGCACATTGTTTTCTAAAGTTTTTAATAATAGAGCTGGTTGTGGCAGGAAGGGCATCCGGCACTAGAAAAAAATAAAAGTGCTTATCAATGTTCTGTTTTATTTATTTACGCATGTATGTACTATTATTATTATTATTATTATTATTATTATTATTATTAGTAGTAGTAGTAGTAGTAGTTGTAGTAGTAGTAGTAGTAGTAGTTGTAGTAGTATTTAAATTATTATTATTTTTTTATTTTTTTTGTGGCAAGACTTATACCTTGGGGGCTATACATTGGGGCTTAAAATTCACTGTCCTAAAATACAATGAGCCAACTTAAATGTTGCATAAAGGTTATTAAGTGTCTGGGGATACCTCAGGTCAGTGTTCTGGGGCCCACACTCTTCTCTGCCCTGGCCTTATGTCCACAGGTCACGTTCATGGACACTCACAAAAGTAACACTATATTACTTTCACTTTGCGACGCGTGTAAACAAAATGTGGGTATCACTGTAATAACTACGTCTCACTTAGCCTTAGTAAAGCATCAACAAACACTTCATATTGAGGCAATAGTTTATTAATAGTGATTCATGCTTAGTGACTACTTAATTTTGTTATTTGTTTGTTAATAGTGTAGTTATTGCCGGGTTTCAGATGACATCACAACATCCTGTAGGCCAATATTATTTAATACAGATGGGGGACAGCTAAAATTAATATTGTTCAAATGTTGTAATGCAGGGAACTCTTGGGTCTTGTCACTAATAAAAAATGGTTCAGCATTTGTGCATTTACCTTTTGGATATTTTGTGGCAACGTCCAGTGTAATCAATAATAAAAACTGTCTCTATCTGTGAGTATGACATCATCACATCTGAGAACCTGAAAACCACAGTTTATGAAGTGTTAAAGAAATGTGTTTTTTGATCTCGTCCTGCTGTCCTCGTGCACGTAACTTTAAACGATAGTGGTTAATATGATCTTGAGTTCTCTTGTGCAACCTTCCTCCCTGCTATTTGTTCACAGATCTCCCCATGGGCTTTATTAACTGGTGCTTTAGCAAGACCATCCCTCCCTATCTTTCCTCTGTCCGAGCTGTTTTCTACATCTAGGTTAAGGTTCTATTTCGGACTGTTTTTGTTTTGTTGTGTGGATATTCTAATACAAGACAATGTAGGCTGTAAAGGGACAAGACAAATAGGCAGGGTACAATGAATATTTGATTATCTGACAAGTGATCAATTTACATTAAAAAAAAAAAAAAGTATCATACATTTTACTTAATTGTCAAGTGTATTATGTATTGTATATGTGTCTTGTGAACCCAGACCTGCCTCGTGAATAGCGTTCAATAAAACTTCAATGAATAAAATAATAAATAATCTAGTTTTTCAAGTCCAACAAGGACAAGACTTTAGACAAAGATTAATGACTGAACAGGTCTAAAAATTATGTCAGATGTTATCCTGACTATAGCTGGATCCAGTCTGTCTGCCCAGGGCATCCAGCGTAAAATCGAATTAACACAGAATTCCTCAGCTGCAAAAACAGACGCATGTTGAATGAGTGAAAAATAATATAATTTAGTTTAGAAAAAATTATTAAAGGAACTGCATGTAACTGTGTGACTTCAAGTTTCCTAAATATGACCTTTATATGTACATACGAGATAAACATGCTCAAATCAATTCTATAAGTGTGTGTGTGTGTGTGTGTGTATTGGTTCAGACTCTCTGATCTGAACTCTGAACCGTCACTACCTAACCCCTAGTTAGTGCAGCCGTGATGTAGTACCTTTTTAAAAAACAGTATATTTTTATAGTAGTATTTTTATTATATATTACCATTGGGTCCCATATTTTGTA
>KN474744.1:8970-33715 GCA_000787095.1 Periophthalmodon schlosseri
CTCTCCCATCCCCTCTGCACCTCGGCATGCACCCCCAGGACCAGACGAGACAGCTCCTCGATACTGCGCTGGCTCTCCAAGTCCGGAAGAACCACAGGTCGGCTCAGGTCAACGTCTAAAGTGAGCTGTCCGGCAGGAACATTGGGGTCTCCCTGTGGAACAAAGACGAAGACAAAATGCATGTTTATGACTTGACTGGTACAAAAAAACAAGCTGTGGTATATTTTTGATTAAATAGTAGAGAGTTAAGGTTGGGTTAGACATATTATGCTTTTGTCTGTATAGATATACTCTATGGCACCTGTGTAGGTCTGTCTTGATAAAAAATGTTGAAGTACGATATATTGCTGAAGAAAATACAGGCGATAAACGATAATACTGAAACTAATTTGTGCCACTGACAAAATAACCCAAAAGTAGAATTATCTCCAAAAAACTATTCTGAATGTATGATATGGTTAAAAACACAAACAATAAATAAACAGCAGAATGAAACACTTTGGTAGTTAGTTTGCATCTATAATGAGTCATAGAAGTTATTTATTCAACTCTCCACAGCTCAAATCTAATCGTAGAAAAGGAAAAATAACAAAAAGTTCCCGATTAGTACTAAGAAAACGTCCCCTTGATAAATACTGACCTCCAAAAATGATTGTTCCATCTAACAGATACTGAACGATAAGTTGATATAGTGTTTATCGTAACAGGCCTACACCTATCACGTATCACTATTTTACATGGACATTTTAAACTGCATTATTAATCTCAAACTTAATACAAGAAACAAGTCTGCTGATTTCTGCCTGTCTCTTTATGGTACGTCATTGTAAACATCATCACGACAAGGTGATGTGTTGCTGGACCCTGCTGTCGGCCCTGTCTATGTCAGCTGCAGTTCACAGGCAGCAGATTTTCCCCCGACTGATTCTTACATGTATAACCAATCAAGCATAAACATCTGAGAAAGTGCAGGAGAATAAACATTACTGAAACATGAATCGCTCTAAATACACTTTCAAGTGAGTAAATGAAAAGGGAAAACAATTATAACATGATTAAAAGCTGTTAAATCCATTTTGCATAATTCATCCCCTTTAAGTTAATTTCTGTATTTTTTGCTCATTTCCAACATCAAATGGCAGAATACATGTTTTGCACTGTGTTGCTGTGAGAAACAATATTGGGCGTTTAAAGTGCACAAATTAAAACAGTTTTGGTTAAAGGTTCTATATTATACAAAATGGACTCTTGTGAGCTTTAAGCCACGTTATATTGTCGTTACCGGGTCAAAAACATACCTGGAGTTGTGTTTTGTTTCAGTCACACATTTTTGAGTTTGAGTAATCCTTTATTATTAGTCTGTCTACATCTCAGAAGCTTGAAATGCTGTTCCACCTGTGAGCACTTCCTGTATCACCACATGACATCACAAGGTGGAACAAGTGTTTCTGTTTGAGAGAAGAACTCAGCCTAAATATGCAGGATGTGTGCGTTAAACATGTGAATGAAACGAAACACAACTCCGGGTATGTTTTTGATGAGGAAACAACATTATAACATAGAACAGAAATAGCGTAATATGGGCCCTAAGTAAAGTACCAGCTGTGATTCAATAACCAACGAACACAGATCAAACAAAATGAGGACAGTAACTCACTGTGAGCTTAGTGGCTCTTGCCGACGTCCCATGGAAACTCAGCATAACAATCTCCAGGCCGTGGCTGCCATAGGTGCCCTTAAAAAGGCCTGGCTGTAGCAGGGCTGAAGGCAGCGGAGGTGGTAGATATATCCGCCGATATGTAAGACAATTACTGAAGAAGAAACGAGAAAAAAAAGAATAAAACATTACCCAGGAATTGAGGGATTACACAGACGTTACACAGGAAATACACACTGTCATAATGGAGCTTTCAAACTACTACTTCAAACTACTACTGTACTTATTTAAAGTTGAAAACATACTCGTATTGACTAGTATAAATAAACTTCATGAGGATGAGCTCCTGCATGTGCTCGTGAAAAATTTCTTCCAGTGTTCGGCCCCATTCTTCCTCCAGCCACGTCCTGAACTCCTACGAACGAACAGACACAAAGAGTCTATTGTAAAAGGAGGCTGTTGAAACGAATATGTCAAATAATCCCAATCTTTCCGTGACCTACCTCCTGTCGGCCTCCAGGCATGCGGTGGTGATCAGTCTGATTACATTTTGTAGAGAACTCGTCCTTCTTGACAGTCTAATAATAGTGACATATATTTGAGGATGACCTACTTCTGTGCATCATTAACCTTGTTTGAGAATCTGTGGGATTTACCTGAATATCTCCTTTATGAGGACCTTTGTGCCCGTACATGCACTCCACTGTAGCCTTTTTACTTTCCCACAGGTGAATCCGGAAGAGGGGCCGTCTTCTCATTGGATCCTCTACTCGCGGGTCATGAGGTGGTAAGTACATCCAGCCAATGATAAACAGCCCATCCACCTGGAGGAATACAACAGACATGAACCTCTGCAATCAGGGTTACAGGTTGTTTCTATTGACTGTATGTATAAAAGGACATAACTAACACGATAGCCGTCGCGTTCCAAATAGGAAGTGATCGTAGGCGCATCGTCATTCTTAAAATGTTCGTATTAACATGATCCTGGTATTTTTATTTCGCTATTGTGTCCATGAATCAAGATATGAACATGAATAACAGACAAATCAGGCGCCTTCTTTCCCCGAGGTCGCTCCCGCTAGCGTTAGCAACAGGTTTGATTGACAGTGTTGCTAAGCGCCTGCTCCCTGTGTGGGCGAGAACGGACGTTACCCTAAACGGTCTCGCTCTGGATCGGCTCTTTGGTTGCTATGATACTCGCGGTCGGAATTCCTAATATGGAACTCGGCACCAAATTCGCCGCTATAACCGCTCCGGCCTCGATGAGCTTCATTTGACTGGAGCCGAACGCTACGGGTGACGTCACACTCACTTAGTCCACTTCTTTATACAGTCTATGGTTGTTTCAGACATAACATATCGTATGTTCACTTACTACAACATTGAGGAGTCCTCCATAAGGCCCTATGTCAGGCTGCCATATGCCCAAAATGTGCCTGTATGGATGAAGCACTGCAACGAGAGCAACAACATGAGAATAACTTCCTGCTCTTAAAATACTACATAATCTTCATCGCACACTGTTAATATAAAGGTGCACTATGTAACTTTAAAGGGCCCATATTACGCTGTTTTCTGATCTATGTTATAATGTTGTTTCCTCATCACAAACATATCTGGAGTTTTGTTTTGTTGCGTTCACACATGTTTGACACACACACTCTGCGTATTTAGGCTGAGTTCTTCTCTCAAACAGAAAACACTCTGCTCCACCTTGTGATGTCACGTGGTAATACAGGAAGTGCTCCACTGTGTTTTTAAACTCCATACACTTCACTAGAATCATTTGGATGATTTCAGACCTGGAATGGCCAATCTCTACTGAACAAAAGCTAAAAAGTAGCTGTTAACTTGAAAACTACCGCTTCATGACATCACAAGGTGCAACAGAGCAATTTTAGCTTTGGAGATGTAGACAGACTAATAATGCAGGATTCCTCAAACATGTGTGAGTGAAACAAAACACAACTTTTTGAGGAGGTAACAGCATTATAACATGACTTAAAGCTCACAAGAGTCAGTTTTGCGTAATATAGAACCTTTAACGGTAGAGGGTCCACCACCTGCTTGTCTCCATGGAGGTGGGTTTGCTTTGCCTGGAATGTTCCACAGTATGGCATTAAGCTTATCCATTTCCATGGAGTCAAACAGGTGGCGCCATCAGGCCAAGTTACAGGTCAGATCTGTGGCGAAACGATCCCACTCACAATATGAATGTTTTTAAGGTATTTCAAAAACATCTGTAATTGAATAAATGCAAGACAGATGACTTTAATGCCATACTGTGGAACATTCCAGGCAAAGCAATAACATCTCAATGGAGACGAGCAGATGGCAAACCACCAACCAGAAAGGTTACTTAGTGCAGCTTTAAACAAAAAGAAGCTTGTTACAATTCAATATGTGACAATCTCATACCAGATTTACACAGCAGTAAACACATTCATGAGTCAGTATAAGTAAACTTTCTGTTAGGCCTGTCACGATAACACAGTTTGAAGCGCACTATATCGCTTCAGAGATAAACTGTGATAAACGACAATACTGAAACTACTTTATGCCACAGACACAACAACAATAATGCAAGATAACCCCAGTAAACCATTTTTAAATAGACAGTATCATTAGGAGGCCTGAGCTGCAACAAATAAACAGCAGAATATTTAGAATATTAGAAGAAGAGAATCAGAATATTATTCAACCGTCTGCAGCTCAAATGTTACTGAAGAAAAATTTGGACAAAAATACCTAAAATCTCTCCACTTTTATAAAGAAATTGCACCCACATTAAATACTGAGCTCCAAAATGTATTGTTCCAGCTTTCACATACTGAACAATAAGTTGATATAGTAATTATCGTGACAGGCCCAGGTTCTGACACTCTAAAGCCACAAGCCTCTCACACAGCACCCTCATGCTGCATCCCTCCAGGGCACTGCAGTACATACAGTGTGTGTACACGTCTTTATAGTCCATGTGCTCGTAATCCGGGAGGAGCTTCATAAAGCGCCCAGACTTCACCCTCGGAATGACACCTGGACAAGTACAACATGACCATGTGCGTAACCCACAAACCAGTGGGCTCTGGTGACTGCGTGCATGACCTGCGTGAGCTTTGAGTGTAAAGTTCGAGTTATCGTAAGTATTTGTAAAGACTGATGTAACAGAACGGTGAACCCAGACAAAAGCATTTCTGCTTCCAGGAAAAATGTAAAGACGTTGTGAAAGTGTCTTCGTGCAACTTACGTTTAACATAAAGGTCTCTGCTGGGCACTGCCCCCACTTCCATTTTTCGCAGATCCTCCTTCATTCCGAACTCTGTAATAAAACAAAACAGTAGAACAGTAGTTTTATTTATTTTGTATTTTGCAATTGGAAGAAATCTGTCCCCTTTTGACAGTTTATTTGCTATGAATATTATAAAGACTTGTATTTCCATTCTAATCACATTTGTAATTAAGAATGTAATTTGTGAGCGAGTCTACTGTGTACATGTAATTTCCTTTGAGGATCAATAAAGTTTAAGGCTAAGTGTAAGTGCAGCCATATTTGTTCTTTTAGTCAAATGTAGTTACACAACCAGGCACGTGCACGATAGTCCCTACTGTGTAATAACAACAACACTGTGGTTCTTGGGCATGTTCTTAGTTCAAAAAGACAGTGTCCCATAGTCGTGGTGGGAGGGGCTACGGGGGAAGGGAGGGAGCTGTTATCAAATGTTACCCAGGGCCTACAGAAGGGCAGGTTTAGCCCTACAATCATAGCTACAGAAATGGATTAGAGGTTTATCTATTTTTGTCATGAATCCATAATGGTGCCTTCAGTTTATAATGCACTTTTCCTCCCAGTAAAAATCAATAAAGGGCTTTTAAGGAGACACTCCCTCTTCAGTTACTCGAGAGACCGAACCCAATAAATCCATGGACCGAACCCCGAAACAGGAAGCGCAACGCTCCCTCTCGATCCGGCGGGTATTTACCTTCCACGCACCGTCTTCTCCAAATGGTTTCGGTGTTCAAAATCTGTCTGAATTTCTTGCAAACGAGAGCGACATTCGGTAATACTGTCCCGGGTAGCATAGAGAATATCTCCACCAAAAGCTCCGGGGGTAGTTCGGACAGAGCTTGCGGGTGCAGGGGTCCGGTGTGGCGCGCTTCTCTGCAGACATGACCGCTGCTAGATTCACCAGCCGCGTCACTGGGCCCTGCAGTGACGGTGCTCGCGCTCTCCGGGCCTCCGCACACGTCGCTTTGCCTTAGCGCTACAATTCGCTCCTCTTCCTCCTCGTCCATGTCCGAATCGCTGCACTGGTCCTGCTGGTTCTGCCGCTGACGCCTGCGGCACCTTCGGGACTGCCCCACTCCGCAGAGCCGCGCACAAACAGCCATCCGTAGTCACCAAACAGGCAGCATTACATCATGTGAATGTCTCAGCTGCGGCCAGATCCACTCCTCCTGTCCCCGTAAAGCGCTGTGAGCATGAGCAGAAACCAGACACCGAGGACCCGACGTCACGTCAAGAAGCGCGTCTGCGCAGCGAGCAGCTTGGACGAGACTGCGCAGTTTGAGGAATTCCCACTAAAGCGAACGGCAGCTTGAGGATAAACTCAAAGAAAACTCGAGAAAACATTAAATTCACACTGGCAATTTGTTAATATTTGAGGTACAACCTGTTTTAATAGATCCATGGGTACAACTCAACTGTACGACGGAGTAGAAGGGTCACTTAAAAAAATATTATTCGGGCGCTACGAGAATAAAGTTGCAATTTTATAAGAATAAAGTCACAATTTTATGAGAATAAAGTTGTAATTTTACATGAATAAAGTCGTAGTCAACGTTAAGACATAATTTTATCCAGATTTAATAACAAGAGCCATTCGCCACCATGACAAAGAATGGCCCTTATTTGAGTTAAAAGATTAACTAAAAACCCCATAGATGTAGAACTTTATATTGCTGGCCTTTTAAACATTAACAAATGTTGAATCATTTCTTTTGCAGTCTGCGTTCATTTTGATTCGGCGTCAACTTTTATTCTTGAAAATTATGACTTTATTCTCGAAAAATTACGACTTTTTATGGCTTCAACTTTATTCTCATTAAATTACGACTTTAATGCTAAAATGTTACGGTTTTATAGTAGATTATCAAGAACCGTATAGTGGTAATAGAGCCGACTGACCAGCAGAGGGAGCTGTCTGTTCAACTTAATGTAATAAGTTAAGTATTATTTATTCTGTTGCGTTTTTTAGCTTCTGCGCAACAGTTTGTTCCCTTTGTTTGCCGTATGATATATCAATAAAACCGAAACAAAGACAGCGGAACATGTCAAATCCGTGGGATCTGAACAAAACCTGGCAACCCCCGAAACAGGAAGTGCTGCTCAACCTCACGATCTGGCGGGTAATTCACAGCTGCGATTGTTTTGGTTTTGACATTAGCCTCGCAGATGGTTTTAGCTTTTACAAAAACGGTCAGATTTAACACCACACACACAAAGACGCGTAATATTTTGAACCATTTCTTGAAATAAGGTCCATATATTTTATGATTAGTGATTTTTACGCACGATTCGCGACAACATGAAGGCGGATGTGGATAAAATAGTGTCACTGTCAGATAAAGACAGTATCCCTGAACTGCAGAAGTACCTTTCCTCTCTTATGGACGACCAGGTAAATATTTTTTTTCCAAAACCAAAACGTCTGACTTTGCTCTAGTTGCGTAATTCCCGTTTATTACAATCTCTTCTTAGTTGGTAACAGTGATCACAAACAGCGCTCTCAAGGGGAACATGGTTGGGACTATGATTAAAAGCATATTTAAAGGTGAGATTTATCAGATTTTTTGTTGAATCTTCATGTAGGTTTTGCATGTTAAGTATTATGTAAACCAATTTTCTATTACTGTTTTAAATGACATAAAAAATGACATTATACTCAGCATAATTCTGTTTGTCTTCTGTTTTTAAGGCTCCCCTCCCACGTCCAATGAAGGGTCCAAAAGGAGATTTCTGCTGTACCAACATTGTATAACTCTGTGTGAGTCAGGGGACCTACAGACCGAGGTGGCAGTGGATATAATAGGATTGCTTATGTTAGAGGTAATAATTACTGCGAAATTGTATTTATTTTTATTTATATAGGGAGAGCCCAATGAGAATATTCAGACTCTCCCTGTTCAAACACAGAAAAAACACAAACAAGAAAACAAACAAAACAAATGCCTATGTAAGTCCATTTAGAATATTAAAAGCAGGTGCAGGTGTGATTATAAATGTTTGTCACCAGATTATTAAACTGCATTTGTGGCACCAAAGTATCCAGTTTTGCATGTCCTTGAAATATATTCCATTTTTGGGAAGCAAAACAGCCAAAAGCTAATTTTTCCATCTCAGTTTTGGTGCAGCCAGTCCTTATACCGTAATGTGATCTCGTATTAAATGTTCCCGCATCAATGTTCAACGAGCGAGTGATATTCTGGCAGTTTATGAAGTAGTTTTATACAGTGTTGTTCTCTTCTGACGGATAGCGATGGCGAAACCTACTTTTTCACAGAGTGTGCAGTGAAACTATAGTATAGTCTACATGTTTTGCACCACACTGTCATCATCTTTCTATTCTGCACAGACACATTTGCTGCCTGGTCCTTCGCTTGTCCAGCTTGCTAATCTCTTTGTTGAAGCGATTAAAGTGGGAAAAATGGGAAGTGGAAAGTCATTGGAGCTTTTCCCCACTGTGCTAACTGCCCTTTCAGCTTGTGAAGTTGTAGCATATGGCAAAGGTACGGAGTCTTTTTAAACTCTGGTCAAGATGGTAACACACAATATAATAAAGGGATGTTATGTTTTCTTACACTGTGAATTTAGGTGAGCTAAGCGGTGAAGAATACAAAAAGCAACTCATCAACAGCCTTTGTTCGAGCAGGTATGCACTAGTACTTATTGATCATAAGTTTGGGGAAACATTTTGCAAAACGTCTTCACTCTAAAACCTTTGTCAAGTTGACAGATTTTTATATTTCTTTTGCTATAAGTCATATCTGGACAACTAAGGGATTACACAGACATCATTTTGGATGTTTATTTCAAAAAGTGCTCCATTTCCCATAAAATTACAGTTGAAATCAGAAGTTTACATACGCTATATAAAAAGACACATACACTTTTTTTTCTCACTGTCTGACATGAAATCAGACTAAACTTTTCCTGTTTTAGGTCAATTAGGATTACCAAAATTATTTCTATTTGCTAAATATCAGAATAATGAGAGAAGGATTTTTTTTTTTAAGTGAGGAAAAAAAAAGCATATGTGATTTCTGGTTTTAACTGTAAATAGATCCCTGCCCTCCATCTGAAATTATAATATCAAATTCTACAACATAAATGCAACCTATAATTATTTTGTAAACTTTAATACTCTATAAGCCAAAATGGTTAGTGGCCACAACAGTCAGACAACTATCCTTTATTGGTATTGTGTACACAGCAATGGGAACAATACTTTGACAATGTATTTAGTTACAGAATACTGAATACTTACATTCAACTGTATTTTGTAAAATATTCTGAGTACTGTATTTTGATTACTTAGAAAACTTTTACATCAAGCTGCATTTAAATTAGCGTCAAAATGCAACATATGATTAAAAAACAGCTTTATGTTTGTTTCACCGTTTGTTCTGCATTTTCTTATCACTAACTACAGAAACACACACAAGCAGGCACCGCAAGAGCAGTGTTGTCTTTTTTTTTTCTCATTGATTATGTGCAGTTTGATCAAGTACCACCATTGATTCCATGAAGTAACTGTATTCTATATCGACTTATCGTTCAGTACACGACAGGACACGATAATATTTTACATACTTAATGTATTTCATAATAATATTGTGCATTTAGAATATTTTTGGGAGGATAATTTTGCTTTCTGATTTCATTTCAAAATTGTCTTCATCTATATTCATTTCAGTGATATATTGCGCTTCAAAATGTGTTATCGTGACAGGCCTATGAACACCAACAAATGAAAGAGTAACTGTAGAAAGAACTGTATAAAGATGTTTTTTGAACCACCCTTAGTATGTTAATGTGTTATCACTCCTATGGCTTTAATTATATGTGCTAATTATAATACTGCATTTGCCTTCAGATGGGACCCACAGTGTGTTATTCACCTGACAACCATGTTCAGGTAAAAAACTACTACGTATAATTCCGCACCAAAGCATAACTGTTTTAAGTCAACGTAAAAGTCAATCTCTGCTCATTTCCGCCTCATTCTAGAGACGTGCCTTTATCACCAGAGGAACTGCAGTTTGTGGTGGAGAAAGTGTTGAGAATGTTCAGCAAACTGGATTTTCAAGAGGTCCCTCCCCTCGTTTACCAGCTGCTTCTGTTATCTGCAAAGGTTTGCGTGGCTTTTTGAAAAACGTATAAAGAGATATGCATTCGTTTTGTCGTTTTGTTGTGATGCTACTTTCTGCATTCATAAGGGGTGTAAGAAACAGATCTTGGATGGAATAGTGAGTTATTTCAAAGAACGAGACCAGTGCCTAGAAGACGAACAAAAATGTGGACAGTGAGTTACACCAAAACTTTGAAAGGAATCGCCATTTTAAATCAATTCACGATTACTAATAGTTTGAAATAATGACATATTTGTTTTTCAGGAGCCTTGACCTAGAGTTTGAGTCTGTTCCTCAGGACCAGTTAAGGCACGTGGAAGGCACCGCTATCCTCCATATTGTTTTCGCTATTCGGCTTCACCATGAACTGGGGAGAGAATTCCTGAAAACCTTTAAAGTAAACCATGGTGTAAATTAATTAAGGCGTATTTCATTTGAATAACACATTTTCTCGCACAGACGTCCTACGCAGACATGTGTCCTTTCAGTGTGGCTCTGTTACTTTCCGTAGCTCGTATTCAGCGCTATGAGGAACAGGTAAATAAGATATTATCACGTGACTATATACTTTTAAAACCATGCTTCAGTCTCTTATATTAATCTTGCTGTTTAGGTGTTTGACCTTTTAAAGGGCGCAGTTATCAAAAGCTTCAAAGATGAGCAGATGCAGCAGGGCTCAAAGATTTTGCAGGATCTTTTGCCTCAGCACCGCAGTGTGTCTCAGATGATCCTAGACACTGTCAAGAACAGGTCAGTATAATCCATGGACTGTATATATAAGTGGACATAGCTAACCTGCTAGACGCCGCTTTCCAAATAGGAGCATGGGCTGCGCTTTCGGCTCCATCGACTCTGGCTCCAGTTCAGTTTCTATTGAAAAACTGTCACCCCTCTCTCTGTAACCGCTGCTGTCAGACTCGTCATTTTGGTCCTAAAATGTTCGTATCAGTCCGTGCTACATGATCCTGGTGGTTTTATTTGACTATTTTGTCCTTAAATCAAGATATGAACATTAATAACAGACCAATGAGGCGTCTTATTTCCCTAATCTCGTTAGTGTTAGCAACATGTTTGATTGACAGCGTTGCTAAGCGCTGCTCCCTGCTAAACCAGCGGTGCGGGCGGGAAGGGGCGTTACCTTCAACAGCATTGAATTGTTACAAAATTGAATTATTGAATTAAAATCTCGCTCCAAGAAAATCGTGATATAATTTTTATTTAAATTTTCAGTTTTTTATAATTTGAATTTTTAATAATTTAATAATTATTTTATTTCAATACAAATAAATTAACACTACCAGTCAAACGTTTGGACACACTCTCACTTTCTACATTTTATATACATATGGAAGACGTCAAATATAAGAAGTAAGATATATAATCCTTCAATCCTTCAAATCCTCTCTTTGCTTTGTAAAGAAATATTTAGTTATTTAACTATTTTCTTTACTACATAAGTCCATATATCTTACTTCATGTATTTGATGTCTTCTGTGTGTATCTAAAATGTAGAAAGTAGTAAAAATAAAGAAAAAAAAACACTGAATGAGAGGGTGTGTCCAGACTTTTGGCTGGTAGTGTATATTTATTATCTCCTTGTGTAGTGTGTTTGGTTGGGACCATGTGACCCAGGGACTGGTCCAGCTGGGTTTCTTTCTAATGGACAACTTTGGCCCGAAACCTGGGCCGTTTGGAAAGGCTGCGGAGAGTTCTGCTTCCTTAGCCAGGACTCCCAACCAGCAAGCCTGCAAACTGGGGGGGCAGGTACTCACCCTGGGATTCAAGGTATTACAAAGTTGGTTAATTTTCAGAATTATAGTTTTAAATGTTTGCTGGTTGTTTGCCCCGTGTGCTGTTATTATTTTGTGTACCCTCACGAACAGATGCACGAGCCGCTGAGAGGTGAAATACTTGAGCAGGTTCTCAATCGATTGGTCACAAAGACGGCTTCACCTGTAACTCATTATTTAGGTAAAGCATCTATAAGATTTGTAAGCTCTTCTTTGTTCAAACCATAGACTGTATATATAAATGGACATAGCTAACCCACTAGCCGCCGCTTTCCAAATAGGAGGTGATCATGGGCGCGTTTCCAGCTCCATCGACTCTGGCTCCAGTTCACTTTACATTGAAAAATTGTCGCTCCTCTCTCTGTAACTGCTGCTGTCAGACTCGTCATTTTGGGCTTAAAATGTTCGTATTAACCCGCTCATGATCCTGGGGTTTTTATTTTGCTATTGTGTCCGTAAATCAAGATATGAACACGAGTGAGACGAATCAGGCGCCTTCTTTCCCCAAGGTCGCTCCCGCTAGCGTTAGCAACAGGTTTGATTGACAGCGTTGCTAAGCGCCTGCTCCCTGCTAAACCAGCGGTGCAGGCGGGAAGGGGCGTTACCTTCAACAGCCTCGCTCCAGGTTGGCTCTTTGGTTGCTATGATACTCACGGTCGGAATTCCAAATAAGGAACCTGGCTCCAGATTGGCTGCTATAACTGCTCTGGCCTCGATGAGCTTCATTTGACTGGAGCCGAACGCTGTGGGTGACGTCACGCTCACTTAGTCCACTTCTTTATACAGTCTATGGTTCAAACAGTTCATAAACAGTTGAGATATAATTTGGTTTCGTTTCTCCAGACCTTTTCACAGACATCGTGGTGTCCGCTCCCATGATCCTCCTGGAATCATCATCCAAAGTGATAGAGACGTTTGACCAGCTTTCGTATTTACCTTTGGCGACAGTGCAGGGTCTGCTCAAAGCCGTGCAGGTCAGTTGTTCAAACCGTGTGATAAATAATAAATAAATATCTTGGGTTTTGGCTTGACGAAAACCTATCCTTTAAAATACATATCTCGGAATTATGTAACAGTTTAAAATCTATCATTTTAGTACAGAAACAAATCTTGTATCCCATTGAATTACAGAAAATAAATTGTTCAAGCAACGTTTCTTTCTGTACTGGATTATGGAGATATAATTTACATGCAGACTTCAGCCGCTACTTTGAAACCTTTAGATTCACTTTTTCACTCTGCCCTTCGTTTCATAACAGTCATAACATCACTGTTCACTCTATGGAAAAGTAGGTTGGCCGTCGTTATCTGTAACGCTCTATAAAATGTATTTATCAGGGACTACTTAATAGACTGTCTGAATATCTCACTTTTAACTGGTTGAACTTTGATACGCGAACTTTTAATACAAGATCTCATGATTGTCTACGTCTAAAAACTGGCCGCACTAGAACTGAAATGGAAAAAAAAGCTTTTAGTTGCTTCCCAAAAATGGATAATACTGGATACTTGAAATATTGGCTCCACAAACACACTTTAATAATCCAGTGATAAACATTTACACTCACACCTGCTCCTGTTTTTAATGTTTTAAATGGCCCTATATACTTATTTGTTTTGTTTATTTTTGTTTGTACTGTTCTGTATTTTAACGGGGCGCTCATGAAAAACACATTCTGCCGCTCTCATTGGGCTCTCCCTGTATAAACAAAGATAAATGAACAGATGAATGAAAAAAGCATGTCGGAAAAGCATGGAGAATTGTATTGTTTATTTGCTCATTTTCCTTTCTAGCCATTGCTCAAAGTCAGTATGTCCCTGAAAGATGCGCTGATTTTGGTTCTTCGCAAATCAATGTTTTCTAGGTAAGTATTTCTGTAGATTTCCTCAAATTTGTCATAACAATGTGACGCAGACATAGTTTATCAGTGGTTTATACTGTGTAAAATAGCAGTGCAACTTTTTAACTTTAATAACTTTAGATACACTACAAATGTTTGGACACACCCTCTCATTCAGTGTTTTTATTTTTTCTTTATTTTTACTACTTTCTACAATTTATATACACACAGAAGACATCAAGTATATGAAGTAAGATATATGGAATTATGTAGTAAAGAAAAAAAAGGTAAATAACCTCCTATGTGTTGTATTTTATATATATCTGTTTTTGTTGACTTTATGTGAAGCACTTTGGGCAGTTTAAGTTGTATTTTAAATATGCTATATAAATAAAATAAAATTGAATTGAAAAAAATAACTGTACAATTTTTTTTTCAGTTTATATTCAAATCCACAAAGTGGCCAAACTTTGCGTTGTCGAAAATATTTATTAGAGTTATTTAACTTTTTTCTTTCCTACATAATTCCATGTATCTTGCTTCATATATTTGATGTCTTTTGTGTGTATATAAAATGTAGAAAGTAGTAAAAATAAAGAAAAAAAAGACATTGAATGAGAGGATGTGCCCAAACGTTTGACTGGTGTTGTTTAAACACTAACAGTCAAAGTTTGGACACACATAAATGGCATAATGTAGTAAAGAAAATAAGTTAAACAACTTTACTAAATATTTTTCGACAAAACAAAGGGTGGCTACTTTGAGGATTTGAATTTAAAATATATTTTAAAAAGTCGTGCTGTTGTTTAAGTTTTTTCTCTTTTTTTCTTTGCTATATAATTCCATATATCTTAGTTCATGTATTTGATGTCTTTTGTATGTATCTAAAATGTAGAAAGTAGTAAAAATAAAGAAAAAAAAACATTGAACGAGAGGGTGTGTCCAAACTTTTGACTGGTAGTGCACTTAATTCTTATCTCTGTTTTTCTTACAGTCAACTTGATGGCAGGAAGTCAGCAGTTACAGGTTTCCTTCTGTTACTGAAGAACTTTAAAGTGTTGGGCAGTTTGGCCTCAAGTCAGTGCAGCCAGAGCATCTCATCCAGTCAGGTAAAGTTATTGTGTCTGAAAATCAGTGGTGGAAGGTAGTAAAGTAAAGTACAAGTAATAAAGTACTGTACTTAAGTAGATTTATTAGGTATCTGTACTTTATTTAAGTGAATTTTACAGTGGATACTTTTTACTTTTACTTCACTACATTTGTTCTTTTTACTCCCCTACATTTTTTTAACTGGACTGAAAAGTAAAAAGCACTTTTCATGTGATTTGAGGGGTTATTTTCACCGTGTTCGTGGTAACATCCTGACTAAAGTTTTCGAGTTCAAGCTTCGGCTTTGAGCAAACAAAAATAAATACACAAAATTAATGAGAAAAATTAAGAAACTGATTTGTTTCGTTAATGTTGACCAAAATATGTATAATTTTTAAACAATCACTACATTTAACATTTAACACTCTTGAAGTACATTTTTAAACAGCTACGTTACTTAAGTAGATTTTTTTCATGTGATACTTTTACTTGAGTAACTTTTTACCTCTGTATCTGTACTTTTACTCAAGTAACAAAATTGAGTACTTCATCCACCACTGCTGAAAATGTGCTTTTATTCTTGTTTTATTAAATATTTGTTTTGCTTTTTATGAAATGTGCTTGCGTTTAGTTCAAATTAAGTAACTACTTTTCTAAACACAGGTCCAAGTGGATGTTCATTCCCGCTACAACTCTGCAGCCAATGAAGCCTTCTGCCTGGAGATCCTCAGCAGCCTGCGTCGCTGTCTCGGTCAGCAGGCAGACGTGCGACTTATGCTCTATGAGGTACTGTTTACGTATTTATTTAAGAAAAGGAAGACGAATACGTAACATTCAAGTCTTCACTGGTTTTATAACAGTTACTTTTGTATTTTAGGGGTTTTATGATGTTCTTCGGCGTAACTCCCAGCTGTCGAGCTCGATCATGCAGACACTCTTATCACAAGTACAGTGTTTTTGTCTTTTTATGTCATTACTGTACTGCATAATTCCAGTGGTGGATGAAGTACTACATTTTGTGACTTAAGTAAAAGTACAAATACAGAGGTAAAAAGTTACTCAAGTAAAAGTAAAAGTATCACATGAAAAAATCTACTTAAGTAAAAGTATTTAAGTACTCGTGTAAAAATGTACTTTAACAGTAAAAAGTAAAATCATTTCGCACAAGTTTTGTTAATTTCTTAAAGTGTTAAATGCAGTGATATTGTTTAAAAAATGATACATATTTTGGTCAACAGCGGCAATATGAATCAGTTTCTTAATTTTTCTCAAGAATTTTGTGTATTTATTTTTGTTTGCTCAAAGCCGAAGCTTGAACTTGAAAACTTTAGTCAGGATGTTACCACGAAGACGGTAAAAATAACCCCTCAAATCATATGAAAAGTGCTTTTTACTTTACAGGCCAGTTTAAAAATGTAGTGGAGTAGAAAGAACAGATACTGCTCTCAAATGTAGTGAAGTAAAAGTACAAAGTATCCACTGTAAAACTTACTTAAGTACAGCATATTACTACTTGTACTTCATTACCTTCCACCGCTGCATAATTCAACACTGATTAAAAAAAACTGTGTAATTCTTAGTTTAAACGGTACTACGAGCCTGAACAGGACCTTCTGCCTCCTGTTAAATTGGAACCCTGCATCACTGCCCATGGAGATCAAGTTTACCTCCAGGAACCTCTGGTAAATGACAACCTTTCTTTTAATATTTTTGATTTACAATAAGATAACTTCAATTAGGTTTACGGTTGTTTCATTCATCCTAGGCCCATCTGCTGAGCTGCACCGTCCACTGTCTGTTGTGGCTCCAGAACATGCACAGAACAGCCACTGGTGATGACAGCGATGAGGAAGAGGAGGAGGAGGAGGAAGGGTACCGGTCTGAACTGCTAACGATCCTGGAGAGTATGACGAGACGCATGATCAAGAGCGAGCTGGAGGACTTTGAACTGGTATCGCATTTCATTGTTTTGTTAAAGCAGACCTATTACGCAAAATCGACTTTTTAGAGCTTTGAACCATGCTATAGTTGTTTCCCCTCAACATTTACTCACCCAAAGTTGTATTCGGAGTGATTCGTGCATGTTCGATCAATCTTTAATTGGTTATTTTCAAGACGCCATATTGCCGATCTTGCTATTGTGATGTGCGGCTATCTGTAGGAGGTGCTGACTCTTTGTTGTGATGATGTTTACGGTGATGTTTAAGTCGTTTTAGATGAACTTTGCGATTTAAAATGTGCAAATTATAACATAATGATCCACGGGTGTCACAGATTATAGATACACAGCAGACACAAGCACAATAGGTCTTCTTTAAATGATAGTTCCTGTTGTCGTTTTGCACATTTGTTTCATTGGACTGTTCCTTGCAGGACAAATCTGCCGAGTTTTCCATGGGATCCAGTGTCGGACTGAAGAATAACATCTTTGCCATTTTGGTGATGGGAGTGTATGAGATCCTCATCGAGTACAACTTCCACAAGGCCAATTACAAGTTCGTCCAACTTATTATTTCCCTGTATTCATTGTGCAACAGTTGTGTGGACATTGTGATCTGCGGTATGTCTTAATTATATATATCCCCTAATCTTGCAGTAAACAATCCTTTGAGGGAATTATAGAGCTATTTAATCGTTATCACAAAATCGCTGAGATTCTGAAGGAGAAAGCTGGAAAAGGCCGAGCGCCCTCCAACAAGACACCCCGGAGTCTGCTTTCAATGGGTTATATTTCAACTGTTCTTCCCGCACTTTTCAGGTGAGCGTAGTTGAATATCGTAAAATGCGTATCTGCACAGCCGCATTTAAATTGTCGTTTGTGAATAATGTTTTGCGTGCAGAGACAGCACTCAGAGCAGAGAGGAAGCGCTCTCAGTTCTACGGGCGAGTGGAGAATTTGTTCGGTATTCGCTGAGTGTGGCCATACAGAAAATACAGCAACTGGAGGAAACCGGACACACGGACGGTCCAGATGGAATGAACGCGGATAAAACCTTCAGATTCCTGTGTGACATGACCAGGTGAGATCTTTGATGAAAACACTCAGGAATATCTCTGTTTTTGGGTACTGAGCATAGACTGAGTGTGACGTCACCCGTGGCGTTCGGCTCCAGTCAAATGAAGCTCATCGAGGCTAGAGCGGTTATAGGGGCCAATTTGGAGCTGAGTTCCATATTTGGAATTCCGACCTCAACCATCATAGCAACCGAAGAGCCAATCCGGAGCGAGGCCGTTGAAGGTAACGCCTCTTCCCGCCCGCACGGCTGGTTTAGCGATGGGCGGGCGCTTAGCAACACTGTCAATCAAGTGGGAGCGACCACGGGGAAAGAAGGCGCCTGATTTGTCTGTTATTAATGTTCATATCTTGAGTTACAGACACAATAATGAAATAAAACCCCAGGGTCACGTAGAGCGGGTTAATACGAACATTTAAGACCAAAATGACGAGTCTGACAGCAGCAGTTACAGAGAAAGGGGTGACAGTTTTCTAATATAAAGTGAACTGGAGCCAGAGTCGAAGGAGCCGGAAGTGCGCCCATGATCACTTCCTATTTGGAACGTAGCGGCTAGCAGGTTAGCTATGTCCGTTTATATTTACAGTCGATGGTACTGAGGCAACACTCCTGTCGCGTTCACTATGGAGGTAACGTAAATATGAACGAGTCTGAAGCAGCAGTTACAGAGAAAGGGGTGACAGTTTTCTAATATAAAGTGAACTGGAGCCAGAGTCGAAGGAGCCGGAAGTGCGCCCATGATCACTTCCTATTTGGAACGTAGCGGCTAGCAGGTTAGCTATGTCCGTTTATATTTACAGTCGATGGTACTGAGGCAACACTCCTGTCGCGTTCACTATGGAGGTAACGTAAATATGATGTTAAACAAAGAAAATAAAGAAAAACGTTTGCATTTTTAAATTCGACAAATCATATCTTTGTACTTATATTCTGTTTGATTTATATATATTTATTTTTAATTTATTTGTCGGTGTCCTGACAGTGTTCTGATGTGGCGCTACACCAACATCCCAAGTGCGGTGGAGGACGCAGGCAAAAAGGAGAAGCGAACCACGTTGTCTCAGTTGTGCCTGGAGGGTCTTCTCAGGATCTTCACCACGTGTCAGCAGCGTTTCCCAGAGCGACTGACTCAGCTCCTCTCTACCATGGGTGGGTTAGACTGTGAAATCAGTTTATATTCTACAGAAAACAGCGTCACAGTTGTGGTTTTTTTTCTTTTCTTAGAGTCTGAGGAGGACTTGGACGAAGGAAGCGTCACTCAGATAAACTTCTTTTACATCCGTCAGTTTCAGGTGCATCTCATTCACAGTTTGATCAAATAATTCCATTGCGTGAGACTTTTATTGTGAATAACTTTGTGACTATGTTACCACCAGAGGGTGCTGTTTGCTCAACTTAGCGGAGAACAGGACGAATTCAACAGCAAAGAGGCTCAGTTAATCATCAGCATTTTGAGTGTGCTTTCCCGACAGCTCAAGCCGTCTTCCCAGGAGGTTAAACAAATATGAAGCTTTTTCAGTATAAATGCATTTACAACATCATCTGACCAGTTGTGTTCATGTTACAGTTTGTTCAGATGATCACGTGGACTGTAAAGATCAGCAAGGAGACAAGTTTTGGTAGGTGATAAATCTCGTATTGATGCTGTAGTATAGTGTAATGATCTTATATTTTGTGTTACCACCTTTTGTTGTTCTTGTAACTGTTTATGTGTTGTTAACGTAACTGCTTTTGTATGGACACTTGGTTGCTACGGTTGACGAGAAGGTTCTGTTGGTCAGTTAGTGGTTTTGGAGACTGGCTCTAGTGAGTTGAGACTGCTGCTGTTTTGCTCTTGTTTTCGCGTAGATTATGACCTACAGTAGCTCTTGTGTTCAGAAAATAAACAACCAGAAGAAATTTGGCGTGTTTTCTTGCATCAGAACGCTACAATACTTTAGTAGACACAAAATTGAACTATATCTTTTTTTTTTCTTCAGAGGATTCTCCTTTCGCCAAAGGACTGCTCTCCCTTCTCTTCAGCCTTCATGTTCTCTACAAAAGCCCCGTTAGCCTTCTGCTGGAACTCTGTCAAGATATCCACAGCCTGCTCGGAGACATTGATCAGGTTTGTTGTTTTACAGTAATTTAAAAACACAATTTCATTTTTAATTAAGTTTTACGCTTTTTTTAAACCTTAAATCAGGATGTGGAGGTCGAAAAACAGTCGCACTTTGCCATCGTCAACATAAAGACGGCTTCGACGGTGGCAGTAAGTTTTCTCACACGCCTAAGAGTGTGTATTTGAGAACTATGATCATTATTCATTTTAATTCATAGATGCTCGTGTTGTCTCAAGTTGACCAAGTGCTAGATGAAGTGGACTGGCTTATTGCCAAAAAGAAAAGCCAAAGCACCACTGAAAAAACAAGGAATGGTAAGACCTAGGCCTGTCACGATAACAACATTTGAAGCACGATATATTGATAAACAATAATAAGCACGATAAACAATAATATTGAAACTGCCTGTGACACAGTTGCTGGGTTTGACACCACAACATTCTATTGACCAATACTATTTAATACAGATGGGGGCAGCTAAAATAAATATAGTTAAAATGCACATTGTTGTTCTGATACAATAAGTTATTGGGTCTAGTCACTAATAGAAATAATCAGGTTCAGCATTTGTGCATTTACCTTTTAGATATTTCATGGCAATGTACAATGTAATAAATAGGGAAATAACTTTAAAGCAGGATAATCTGAGTGAACGAATGTTTAAATGGACAGTATCATTAAAAGACATGAGCAGCAACATATAAATGGCAGAATGAAGCAATACTTAGCCATAGAAATTACTTTTTCAATCCTCTGCAGCTCAGATCTTATCGTATTACAACAAGAATAACAAAACTCTCCCCATTATCGCAAAGAAACTATTCACACGATAAATGACTGGGTTTCGGATGACATCACAACATTCTATACAATAATATTTAATACGAGTGGGGGCAGATTAAATTAATATTGTGAAAATTCAGTGAGTTTTTGGGTCTATTCACTGATAGAAATGATCAGGTTCAGTATTGGTGCATTTACCTTTTGGATATTTCAACGTAAAGTACAATGTAATTAATAGGAAAAACTGGTTCTTGCCCCCCGTCTGGGAGTATGACATCATCACATTCTATATCGAAAATAATAAAATAAATATCGAAAAGGTAAACTCATAAATGTCGAACCTGATCATTTCTTTTAGTGATAAGACCCCAGATCTCGCCATGTTACAAAACAAATCTGCATTTTAACAATATTCATTATAGAATGTTGTGATGTCATCTGAAACTCAGCAACTGAGACCTAAAATGTATTAATCCAGCTTTCATATTAAACGATAAGTCGATATAGTAATTATCGTGACCTCTCGTGTCAATCAAATATAAAAGGCAAAATTAAGTGGATATATAATCATCACTTGGATAATTGTTTGTAGGTGAAACCACTCAGAACACAGGAAACCAAGATCCAATCGAAAAAACAGTGACTTTACAACTTGGGACGCTGTTGACTGCCCTGAATGAGCTTGTCCAGACCTCGCTCCCGCCTGGTACCTCCACCATTACTTTGTTAAGAGCGATGAGCCGGACATACACGATTCTCACGACTCTGGTCAAATACGTGAGTTCATATTTACTCCGACTCCTTCAAAGCGACAGTGAGTGTGGCTTAGTTTGGATTTTTCTTCTCATTTTAGTACATCCAAGTCTGTTCAAATCATGAGACGCTGCCTTCACGATTTGAAAAGTTGGTAAGTATCTGTAATCGCAGAGCTTAGCGTCTATGTACAATATGTGAAATTTTTGTCTTTCCCGCAGGTGAAACTGTCTGGCTCCCACCTGACCCCACAGTGTTACAGTTTCATTACATACGCACAGGTTCTCTCATGTTTAGAAGTTGTTTTATTAAATAATATGCACAAAAAAAGGTTCACCTTGATGTTAAAAAATTGTACTGCCGTTTCAGAGTGGTGAAACCAGTGGTGGTGCAGATGACAGGAAGAAAAAGAAAAAGAGCGAAACCAATATGGCCGCTTCTGTAAGCCACTATCAAAATGCAAAAGAATTAAATAAAAATACTGACCTACCGTATTTTCCGGAGTATAAGTCGCACTGGAGTATAAGTCGCACCAGCCAAAAAATGCATAATAATGAAGGAAAAAACATATTTCACATATAAATCGCATCTGAGTATAAGTTGCAATGAAGGAAAAACATATTTCACATATAAATCGCATCTGAGTATAAGTTGCACCCTCGGCCAAAACTATGAAAAAAAGTGCGACTTATAGTCCGGAAAATACGGTAGTTCTGACTTAATTAACGCCGCGCAAACTGAATTCCTTTTGTCATCGCAGGCCAAGCTTCTGCGTGAGACGAAGACCATTCCAGACTTGATCTTTAGCATTGAACAGTATGAGAAGTACCTCATCACACTGTCTAAAAAGTCAAAGGTAGAATCCGACTGGACAAACCAATTAACGTAAATCTTAACCGAACATTGTGTGATCTTCTGCCTGAACTTCTCTGAATCCAGGTGAACTTGATGCAGTACATGAAATTAAGCACGTCCAGAGATTTCCGCATCAATGCCGCGACTTTGGAAGCAGCTCTTCAGGATCAGGACAGCAGTCAGCAGGTAAACACCAGGTCCTCCACACGTTTTAAAGGGCCCATATTACACTATTTTCTGATCTATGTTATAATGTTTCCTCATCAAAAATATACCCCGAGTTGTGTTTTGTTTCATTCACACGTTTGTGTGTTAAACTGCATATTTAGGTTGAGTTTTTCTCTCAAACAGAAACACTTGTTCCACTTTGTGATGTCATGTGGTAATACAGGAAGTTCACTGTGTTTTACTAGAGTCCTTGAAACACTTGTTCCACTTTGTGATGTCATGTGGTAATACAGGAAGTTCACTGTGTTTTACTAGAGTCCTTTGGATAATTTCAGCCCTGGAATTGGCAATCTACTGAACAAAAGGAAGCTGTTAACTTGAAAACCACCGCTTCATGACATCACAAGGTGGAACAGAGCATTTTGAGCTTTGGAGATGTAGACAGACTAATAATAAACGGTTACTCAAACATGTGTGAATGAAACAAAACGCAACTCCAGGTCTGTTTTTGAGGAGGCAAAAACATTCTAACATGGCTTAAAGCTCACAAGCGTCAATTTTGCGTAATATAGGCCCTTTAAACTCAAGCACTTAAAGCACGTAAACAGATTGTAACAACTTTTCTGAACCTCCTTGCTGCTTTTGTTAGACTGCAGCGTCGCAAGAAGATGAGGAGCCACAAGAGCCCAAAGAGAAGAAGAGGAGAAAATAAGTGACCACGCCCTCTAGTGGATTCACGCTTCAACGTCTCACTGGCCTCATATTTCACCCGTTTCACTTACGTCTGTTTATTTAAAATCATTTGCCTTTTACCAGAGAGCCTTTTGTTATTTCAATTACGTCGTAGATGTCCACAGCTTCACCTGTTCAACACAATATGTCACAGTTAAATGCTTTGCTTTGTTTCATTAAATAAATATGTAAATGTCAGTAATTCATCTTAATCTGTTTAAAGATAAAGCATAGGCTGACTCACCTGGAGCGAGGTTGTATCTTCGTTCTAGGCCTGTGGGATTAGACGGGGTCACACAGTCCATAGTGACCTCTTTTCTCAAACACTGGTCAATGTCCACTGCGCTGAAGAAGGCCACTGACTGCGGGAGGTCCTGCATCCCCAGTGCATGAGCAAAGACGCTTCTAAACGTCAAACGCACCGTAATAAGACACTAGAGATACGGCGGGGAGCTATAAATTGAATTAAACCAAACCTTGTGAGCAGGTTGGTGATTTGAAGAGCCAGCGCCGCACGGTAACGATCTTCACTGTTCACAAGGTAACGCACTTCATCGTGAATGCTGATGCAAAACCGACCATCGATGTCATGTTCCTCAAACAGCCACTTCATTGCGACGAGCATGAGGTGAAGATAGTCCACCGCTGAACTCTGTACCACCCAGTTCACTCTGCTGGTGATAAACTGTTGAAATAGACATTTAAAAAGATGAACGATTTCCAGTGCAGCGCAGCGGCAAAATGATGACGCTTCTGAAAGATCAGTGTTGTCCACCTCGTCTTTAACTGCCCTCGGCTCCAGAGCTCTGCTGATTCTGCAGCCCAGGACTGGAGTGGCTGGAAGAGAGGAGTGTGCTATACTTTCCAGTTTATTGAACATGTCTGACTCTGTTCCTCCAAACCAAACACGATGGCCAACTATGTCCCATTTTTTACGCCTGGACCTAAATATGACAAACTCAGTGAAGTCTTTTGATAATTGCTGCATACAATTTTCTACTTACAACTGTGAGGCCAGTCTTGTGATCTTGCGCAGCTCCTGCAAAGACACGCTTCCGTCTTCCTCTCTCTCCACATCCATATCCAGTTCTTTTACCAACCATTCTCCCTCTTCTGATAAACGATACCTGTGTACATGGTTTTAACATAATCATTAAAGCAGCTCCTGATAACCGAATACTGTATCGAACCAGAGTAGAAGCTTGACTAGGCCTGTACCTGCGCAGTCCTTTGGTGAGGGCATACATCTGCCTGGCCTTTCTGGCAGCTTCTGTTTGCCCAAGCCGGTGATTGAATTGCATTAACAGTCTCTCCGCAAAGGGTTGTCCTGCTCCATAGATGCGGCCGTAGTTAAAGACTTTGGCGTGCTCTCGGCTGATGCCCACAGTTTCAGCAGTGCGGCTGTGCAGGTCAGTGCCCTGGCTCTTTTTGCCCTGAAGGGTCATCCAGCCAAACGCAGTAGAACCTACAGTCAGCAGCAAAAAGTATTCAACATATTTATAGATGATATAATTATACAAATTGTATTTTGTTTGTAATATTTTTTGAC
>KN474745.1:6500-19509 GCA_000787095.1 Periophthalmodon schlosseri
CGAGAATAAAATCAGGTCCGCCGTCTGCAAGAGCCCAGGTAACGGCGAGCGCATTTAGGATCTACAGGAGCAGGAAATGAACTATTGTTAGCATGCCATTGTGAGGCAGTACAATAGACAAGGCTTGGGCTGTGGAGGGAGATGAAGTGAAATGACCCTCTTCACAAAACACAATAAATATTTAATCCCAGCCGACGACCGCGCCGCCATTTTGTAGTCCTTGACCATAAGAATCGCCACAGAGATATTACTTTAGCAGAGATAACTATAATCAAATGCCAACTCATTCTCACCTCATAAAAGACATCCTCAATGGTTTTCGCTTTCTCCAGTCTACGTTTTATGAACTTTTTATGCACCTAGCAGTATCAGTGTGAATATATTTAACAATGCGCAGGCAGAAGGGTCATGTTTAATGTTTGTAAGAAATGGGATTCAATATTTAAAAGCAGCTAGCACAAAAGAGTCCTCGATAAAGTAAAGAACATTGCTGTATAGGTTCGTCAGCCGTGACATAATTAATTGCCTGTATGCAGGATTTGTGAAAGCATAAAATATAATAGGTTTCAATCATAGCAATGGGAATGTCATGTTTTAGAGGTGGAGCATGAAGCACTGCATAGTTACAAGTACTGTATGTGCAGGGTACGAGGCGTAAGGTTGAAATGTGAGTTTGTCATACAGGGTCTTTATGGTCTCCCTCACAAATATGCCAACAGTTAAGATGGATTGCAGAGACACATAGCACATTTTTTTTACCAAATATCTAAAACTAAATTGGCACGTAATTCTTTTGTGCTTTTGTTCTTTGATGACAAAACAAACATAATGCACTCTCCCCTGGGATCTACTGTACATAGAGTTTGTATAATTGTCACAGTAGGGGAAAAGATTGGTGGTGACTGAGAACAAAGTGATGTTTTTGTACAAGTATAATTCATATGCAATTACATTTTATCTTCATGGAGTAAAGAGCACACGCCTCCACCAAGACATTAGGCATGGTTACTGTTTTAAACTGTTTTTCCACCTTGAAAGTGCTTTACATCAAAGAACCACTCACCCATTCACACACACATTCATGTACCAGTGTGTGTAGACACTGGGGACGAGATGGGTTAAGTGTCCAGCCTAAGGACACAACGCCAGGATTCATCTGTGGGAGCTGGAATCGCACCGCCAACCTGTAGATCAGTGGATTTGACTGCTATACCAATGATGTTTATGTTGAGAGCGGGATTCAAACCACCAACCTTCAGATCAGTGGACGAAAACTCTAACTGAGCTACTGTCGCTCAGTTTATTCTATTTCAGGGATAAATGATGTAGGCTTATTTGTCAAACTCTTGGAATTTCACAATTGTTGGCATGTAAACGTAAACATGCGAGCTTTATTACCAGGTCACTACTCAGTATGTCCTTATCAACTCTTTTAAAGAGGTTTTTGAGTTAAGGTTAAGGTACATTTTATTGGCCCATAAGGAAATCTGTCCTCTGCATTTGACCCATCCCTCAATACCTCTGGGCCAACGTCAGGAGAAGTTAGAGACCACATAGCAGGGTACTGAGGCCAATCTCCAGATCTTGAGCTAGGCTTGGTCAGAACTACCGAAGATAAGCCTGTTTTGCGTGTTTGAAGTTGTAAACACGAAAACCATGAAAACTCACTAAAAATACGAAAAACTTTTTTTAATTACACGGATTGGCAGCACCATTTGAATCCATTGCATTTGAAGCATTATGTCCCAGTGTATGATGGATGATGGAGATACCCATTTCAAAGATACATCGACCCTGAGCTCAAGCAGGATATTTCACTTCAGGCCAGGGCACCCTTATTTTTACTGTTGCGAGATGGAGTCAGCGCCTTAGCAGAAGCCTCTGGAGTGCTCCTAACTTGTATGTTTCAGGCAAGAAGTCATTTTACGCTTGCCGTGCTAGCATGCGTTGCCAAACATCAACAGTATTCCTGCCTGTTTTTCTCAATTAGTTCTCCTTGTGCTCTCGCGGTTTTCACTCCAAAGCCGCAGAGTTCCTGGAGCACACAGTCAAATCATGAAAAGCCACTGTATTTTCCTCTGCACTATTAATTCTCTAGTGCCAGCGTAGAAGGCTTACACTGTGTTTTGAGAAGAAATCCGATGTTTGCAGTGACTGATTTCATTGGCTGCCTTAATCTGGGCTGCTGCTACATTTCTGGGTTTGTATATAAAACAGAGAGCTCTTTTTTTTTTTTTTTGAGAGGCAGCCACGAGCAATCCAGCGGGTCAGTAGAGCACCTGTGCCTCATTAACCGTCCTGTGTGTGTGTGCAGTGAATGCTAAAGAATAAAAAAAGAAAAAACACTGGCATATGTCAGCACCCAAGGCTCTGCCAATGCAACATGCTGGCCCGCTTTTAAAATAGGCTCCAATCTTCATTTGCAAATGAACATCAAACAGCTATTTAAACTGTTGATAGCGATGATAAATCAGGCGAAAACAAACGGGATTACCGCAACAAAACGTGACCCAAATTCGCACCAAAATAATGTGGAGCACTGGAATGTCCCAGAGCTCGCACTGTCTGTCTGGTCCAAAGAAAGCCAATTCAAATATTCATAGCAGCTAAAAAAAGGAAGGCAATGGAGGAGATAATATTTTGGTGGAAATAAAAGACAGTGACAGGTAGACAGGGCGCAGCGTAAAAGTAAATTATTTCACACGCCCTCTGGCTGGTACACTCCGACAGTTTCGCAGATATTGAACAGGTCTACGAGAGCCGCGGGGCATGGATTCACCTTCTTCAAATCACTCGACAGACAGACAAAACAGCCTATCTATCATTTACATGTGCAATGCGCTAATGCACTTCACAGGCGCGCTAAAATCTACTAGCAACACAATAGCACCTTTTATTTATTTATTTATTTATTTTTTTTACAGTAGTAGTTTATGACTTAAGTCAAAACAATGCACAATTCCTCAGAGTGTATTCACTGTTGAGAGAAAGTCGGCGCTATCAAGGTCTCGACAACAAGACAGTGCAATATAAATACGTAATGTTATTTAGACTTTAGCGCATAACCTAGTGCTAGCTTTGCATAATGGTACTGTGGCTATGATCGCTCGCTGCGACGATGTTCATTTATTCATTCCCAGCTGCATAGGAAAGGAAGAGATAGCACATATGAATCAGAATCTGACTGCTTGATACTATTGAGATATGTAATGAAATACACTATATTTCCATATCACCCCATGGCACAGTACAGTAGCTCAGTGCTTGCTCAGGGGTCTTCAGCAGTGGGAACATGGGCCCACATCGAGAAGAACATGTAAATTAAAAGTAGCAACACTGCTAGTACCTACACCATAGACTGTATAAAGAAGTGGACTAAGTGAGTGTGACGTCGCCCATAGCGTTCGGCTCCAGTCAAATGAAGCTCATCGAGGCTAGAGCAGTTATAGGGGACAATTTGGAGCTGAGCTCCGTATCTGGAATTCCTACTGAGCGTATCATAGCAACCTAAGAGCCAATCCAGAGCGAGGCTGATGAAGGCAACGCCCCCTCCCGCCTGCACCGCTGGTTTAGCATGGTGCGGGCGCATAGCAACGCTGTCAATCAAACCTGTTGCTAGCGCTAGCATGAGTAACCTCAGGGAAAGAAGGCACCTGATTCGTCTGTTATTAATGTTCATATCTTGATTTACGGACACAATAGTGTAATAAAACCACCAGGATCATGTAGAGCGGGTTAATATGAACATTTAAAGACCAAAATGATGAAACTGACAGCAGTTACAGAGAGAGGGGCGACAGTTTTTCAAAATTGGAGCCAGAGTCGAGGGAGCCGCCCATGATCACTTCCTATTTGGAATGCAGAGGCCAGCAGGTTGGCTACATCCATTTATATATACAGCCTATGACCTACATCCCAACAGTGAATCATCTAGTATCTAATCTAGTATCAAATAGTGGTACAAAAACTGTAAATGTTTGTAATTTAACTGGGTTCATTGTGGCTTAACATTGACTGTAAATCACCAAAGAAATATAAGAGCAGAGTTTAAATGCATATCTGATCTTTGCATTTTGAGCTCTGAAGAAAAAAAATAAAAACACCACAATGGCAAAATGCAGTTCTGACAGAAATCCTCCTCACTGAATTGTACAATAGAGTGTAGACCAAAGAGGAGAGCTGAGTCGCTGAGTGCTTCTGTCACTCAGCAAGAAATTGTGGGTTGTCTGCACTGCTTCTTTGGTTAACCATGGAGTCTTCAGAGCCTCATCCCATTCAAATGAATACACGTTTAAAATGAATCTAGTTTAAAGTGCACTATGTAACTAGAGGTTCTGGTATCTGCTTGTCTCCATGGAGATGTGACTGCTTTGCTTAGTATATTCCACTATATGGCAAACTTACCTGGCTTACTTTTTTATTAAGAGTGTTTTATTGGTCAAAAATACCTTAAAAACATGCATTCTTACTGTGAGTTCGCTCACCTTTCTACAGATCTGACTTGGCTTGGTGGCTGCCCTTGCTATTTTCCATGGATATATGTTTAATGCCATACTGTGGAACTCTCTGTTGCTGAAATGAACTTTTCACAATAAAAAAAACTGTGTCACTCAATAGAATCAATTGTCTGGTGGTGTAGGAGAATGAAAAATGTGTCACTCAAACCAAAAAGAGAGCAGTTTCAGAAATACAATGGGGTTAGGACCACAGCCAGCAACAAAGACAGCTTTCTTTTGAAATTGGCAACATAAAACGGCAAGGCCGATATCACTTTAAAGTTCCCATATTGCACAAAATAGACTCCTGTGAGTTTTCAGCCATGTTGTTATGTCACCAGAAACATACCTGGAGTTGTGTTTCATTCACACATGTTTGCATAATCCCTCATTATTAACCTGTTTACATTCTCTGTTCTAACTTGTGATGTCATTAAGTGGTAGTTATAAAGTTAACCACATTTTTAGCTCTGTCGTTCACTAGATTAACTGCAAGTTGTTTTGTGTTGTTGTTGTTTTTAATATTTGTTCAGTTGAGATTGCCATAGAAGCAGATGCAGAAAGACTAAAACAATAGCTCCAAAGTTAGGCAATTCCAGGGAGTATTCGAATGGAGTTTAAAAACACGGTGAAGTACTTCCTGTATTAACCTAATGACATCACAACGTGAACAGTGTTTTCAGTTTCAGTTTTTATGTGTTAAACAAGTGTAAACTCCAGGTCTGATGAGAAATAACATAACATTTTTGCGTAATATAGGGTCTTCAAAATCATATTACATATTAGTATCTAGGTTTAAGAATCAAACAAACCCTTGGTACACTTTTTTAAATAATACATTTCTAGATGTGAAAGACCAAAATTCAATTGAAAAGGTACTAGTTCAACAGGGTTATCCAACCTACTGTGTGATGGCAGTCTGAAAATAGGCCTGTAAGTGGCACTGGTATAATATGGGCCCAGCTGCTCACAATAACAGCCTTCTTCCCCAAGCTGGAGTTGGACTTGATTGCCAGAACCAAAGCCGTCCATTTTCCTCTTAATGCCACATACATTCAGTGAAGGATCTCAGTAAAACCCACTGCATTTGCCAAGGATTCGGTAAACAAAGAAATCAAGCTCCAAACGGCATGGTTCACTAATAGCTCAGTTTGGATCTGACTCATCTGACAAAATAGATTTCCTGGTGGAGCGATGTATTGACAGTTAATTTAAGGCCTCAGAGTGAGCTGAAAGAATGGGCAGGCACTTGTCCAAACTTTTCACACTCCCATGGACATTATAGCGTCTTTAACTCAACTAAACAGAAATAAATCAAAGTCTGGAGACTCAAGATTGAAAACAAAAATGATTTAGTTGGACCAGAGCTGGACTAACCCTTGCCTATTGAAGCCTACGCATCTATTTGACTAGATACATAATCATATTACAGAAATGTCAAAAAGGCAGAAAATTGGCTTCCACCACCAAACTCTGTTATAGAATGTCAGACTGCAGTTCAGAGGGCCACTGGCCTCCATTCTCTTCTTTTGTATCATGGTAATGTTACAAGCATCAAACAAAAGTTATGAAGAAAATATACACTTTTAAATTCAATTCAGTGAAATTCTAAGCCCTAACTTGCAAACTCCTCAAGAATATCTTGACCTAGACTCTATGCTTATCTCTTCAGTGGTTACCACTGCATGCCCAGTTGGACACACACCACAGCTTGAGAAGCCCTCCTTTAGATAACATATCGTCCTTTCAACCAACCCAAGTCTGAGCATTGTACATAAGACTTCAAACTGCTCAAGGGTTTCCTCTACAAACGTTGGCAGCCCCCGTTCCCTCGATGAGATGCAAAGTTGCTCATGTCAGGAAACAAGTGCGTGGACCAGTGAGCATGGCTCCAATCCGGCCGGTTCCGGCCTTGGTCTGTCATGCGCGGCCAGTAGGGTTAACACTCCAGTATGCCATAGATACAGATATAGATACAGATATAGACTGGAGGCTGTTGTAGCTGCAGCGCAGCCACGACCTTTGATGCATGTGTTTCTCTCACATTGTCAGGGCATCAAAGCGGAGCTTTCCAGCATTCTCTTCGAGGTGAAGGCTGTTGATGTTTGCCTTTTCTTTTGATCAAACAGTCTATATGGAGAACAGTACATTACGGGAACATTCTATATAATATTAGGTCATTTTCATATATAAAAGACCTCTGCCAAGGCACAACAGGTATTTGAGTCCACCTTCATTGAAATAAAATGTATTTAAGCATGAATATTACTTCTCAGATTAATATTTTAACTAATTACTCAATGGATCAATGTACATTCTGAGCAGAAAAGATGACAAGGAAGCGGTGGTTTTCACTTCTGTATTTTGTATTTAAGACTTGTTTGTGAGCAGTTATTGCACAAAGCTTGTACGCCTGTGGCTACCAATTTTATCTGTTCATCTTTAACAAAATAAATTCTAAGCGTTCTCCTAATAACTATTTCCACACATGATTCATGTTCTAATAAACTGTCAACAGTTTTATCATTGCAAGAAATACTATTTTAGCACAACATTTATACTCACAAAAAGGATGGCAAAGGTGGATCCAAGCCATTATCACCCAGTTTCAGCTCATTTTACAAGTTTATTTCTCTTCAGATGTTTCAGATAATAAGCTTTTATTCGCTGCTATAGCCTTTGGAAAAATGTTAAGCCTGTTATATTTGTTCAAAAGGTTTGATTTCTGTCTTTTATGCATTATTGGGCTAAAAAAGCAGGAAATCTATATTTGAATGAAAGTGGTTTTAAACAAGACACACAATAGAAAACTTTTCACTGTCCTCACTTCTATTGAATGAGATGGTTTGGAGAGATTGTAATCGCTATGCCAGTCTGTCTACCCTATAGTCTGCCCTGTGGTCAGCTGCGGCTACAGAAGGAGTCAATGAATAATGTCATGACTGTAATGTTCTACTGTATAACAACAATATAAATAACTTGTTTTCCAATACACGTTTACAGTATATAAGGGAGCCATCAGTTTTACATAATTTGTTGTATATATTATAGGACACTTAACAAGCTTCTAAACTGCTGATTCTCCCCCTAGTTTTCTCTCTGTTTACCACTTAAAATTCCTTGTACCCTCTCTGCGCTGGAGGTAGACAAACTCACGGCCCCTGAATCACAAACTCCCTGAATACCTGTCGAGCTGCACGCCTCTAGCAAGAAAATACATTCCTCCTTTTGTGATTTGCCTGTGTTTACCAACAAATCCACTTTTAGCAAACAGTCGAAGCATTTGACTTTCGAGGCTCACATCACAAACAAACGTCAGAAAATCTCTTGTCAGGCTAAATCAGCGCGTGTGATGCTCCCTCATGTTCCCCCGCCCGCCTCTCCCCGGGTTTCTCTACTTCCTTATAAACCGCTGTGCACAGTGAGATACATACAATCTGTGCGCCTTATGCATGCGCGGTCTGTCAAGAGAACGCTCAGTCAAACAATATGGGAGCAAAGGAGTGAAACATCTCCAGACGGCTGTTGAAACGGGGATGATTGCTTTACTGGTGTCAGCGTGGAGAAATGAGTTGGTTTAATTGCACTTTCCATGTCCCGCTACAGAGGCAAATCCATGTATTGACAGCACTGCGCACTGTGATGGGACGGCTTTTCCACTTGACATTTTACATCACTGCACACAGCGACTGACAGATGAGTTATCAAGATAGGAGTCAGGGTGTAGGAGGAGAAGTGTAGCTCATATTTACCTTATGTACTGTTGGTGTGTTTTGTTGTTCAGCGTGGTTGTGTGTGGAATAGTAGGGACAGTAACTAGCTGGAGTACAGAAAGGTGTTTTTTTACATTAAATTAAGTGTTTTTGTATTTGCGTGGAAGTTAAACTGAGGTTTAGGTACTTTCTTTTCTCTAGTGGAAATTTGACCTCTGCATTTGACTCATCCTTCAGTGCCACTGGGGCAACCTGTCAGGAGCAGTGGGCGCCACAGTGCTGCATCTGTTGACCATCTCCAGATCTTGAGCTAGGCTTGGACAGGACTACTTCAGCTGGAGCTGGTACCTGCAGGAAACCCATCCAGACATGGGGAGAAATGCTGACCCGGGAGTTGAACCTGGAACTCTTTCTGTGAGGTGAGAAAGAAAACTACTCCGACACTATGCCAATTGGTAGTTATGGGATGAAAGTAAGTACTACAGAGTTTACAAAAATTAGACCTTCAAGTATGAGAGCCACCAACTTTCAAGGGAAAATGTTCTCTCAATAGAGGAAAAAGCCAAAACAACAAACGAACATAAAAAAGTTTTGCTCCAAGGGAAAGTACTTTCTAAATGTTACTGCATTTAACTTTTACTTTAGCATTAGTGGAGTTCAACACATTACTTCATCTTCTGCTTGTAGGAAGTCCAATATGGGCCAGCAACTATGGGCCTTGGTTGGGATACACTGTCACAGGCACTGGTCAGTTTCAACAGTAATAATAAGTTTTCTACTACCACTGTGCATCCCTACCGAGTGTTGTACTCCATTCCAGTAGTAAGGAATTGGCTCAATACTCAATTCCGATACCACAATGATAATAATAAGGCTCTTTTTAGACAATAGAATGTAATTTTAAACACAAAATAGTAATTAACATGTCATCTTATACAAGTTTTGATTAAGCTAGCATAAGACTGATTATCCTGTTTAAGTCATATTTTTAGTATCAGTACTTGTTCAAATGGCTGTCTAGTTTTGATACTAGTTTTGGTATTGATTAGTATCTGATTTTTTATACTTTTAACAATGCTACGACACATCTAACTATACAAAGTCCCCTGAAATCATACACCTGGATGTAAAAAGTAGAAAACTGCAAACAGTCATTTGTAAACATCTTGATTGTGATGACAGAATGGGTAACAGAATTCCGTTGGGATTGGCAATCACAGCTTCTGACAGGATAAGACAAGACAGGCGCACTGGCTGGCTGCAGTGGGATATGTAGGAATGTTCTGGAGCGTTGTCACATGATTGGGACACGACAGCCGTATATCTTAGGTGTGATAGTTAGAGAAAGAGGGGAAATCCACTGTCCACTCCCCTATAGCGAGGATGAAAGACAAGGCAGGGTTGGAGGGTTGTTTTAACTCGGATTTGCGCACCCCTCCGAGCTTTTTGAAGAGCACGCAAATCTTCTCAACACCGCAAGACATTTCAAATAAATTCTTCTTCGGCCTGTCAAAAGTGCTTTTTCCTCTGCCTTCGACACACACGCCCTGATCTACTATGAAATGGCCTCATTGTACAAGGCATCAAGGGGTTCTCCACGGCTTCATCTGCGGGTGTGCTACGAACTGTGAATTTCACTTTGAGACAGATCGGCCCGCAGACAAGAGCCCCCCAGCGCTGGCCTGACACTCTGTAGGTTCACACGTTGGAAATTGGCTGACTTGTTTAACTTTGACCTACCTGGACTTAATATTTGTCGGAGAAAAAAAAAACTAAATGCATAAAGACCTATATGTGTCAAGGCAATAAACCTCAACTTCAAATGTTATTCTCAGAACTGCCACACACACTCATGTGGGGTTTCCATGCTTCTTGGGGACATTTCATTGCCTTTAATTATCTAGTGACTGATCCTAACCTTAACCATATCTAATCCCGGAGTCATCCAGGTAGGTTCCATCGCAAATGATAATTGAATTCTTTCAACTGGACAAAATATTTTAAGAGTGAATATGTTTCGCCACTGATCCAAGTAGCTTCTTCATTCTTGACAGGGTTCTGTAAATCACTGCCTTAAATCTCTGTATGAAGGGAGGAGCCAACCACAGTGACCCATAGACTGTATATATAAATGGGCATAGCTAACCTGCTAGCTGCCGCTTTGCACTTCCGGCTCCATTGACTCTGGCTCCAATACACTTTGTGTTGAAAAACTGTTGCCCCTCTCTCTATAACTGCTGCTGTCATGCTTGTCATTTTGGTCTTAACATGTTTGTATTGACCATCTCTACATGATGCTGGTATTTTTATTTCACTTTTGTGTCCACAAATCAAGATATGAACCTTCTTTCCCCAAGGTCGTTCATACGTGCATTAGCAACAGGTTTGATTGACAGCGCCTGCTCCCTGCTAAACCAGCGGTGCAGGTGGGAAGTGGCGTTACCTCCAACAGCCTCACTCCAGATTGGCTCTTTGGTTGCTAAGATACTCGCGGTCAGAATTCCAAATATGGAACTTGGCTCCGAATTCGCCCCTATAACTGCTCAAGCCTCGATGAGCTTCATGTTACTGTTATACAGTCTATGCAGTGAACAGTGAATCTTAACCATAGCCACTACATGCCTAACCTCAACCTAAACCCTAACCTTACCCCATGTCTGAATTTTAAACCATGATGTTGATCTACCTTTGTCCCCATGATGTGTGTTTATACAGATTTCAGTCCCCACAATGTAATAAACACCTACCCACACATCTGGAGAAGATTTATGTTATATATAGAGTGAGAGACACACTTTTTTACTTGGTAATCTTCAGAGAGGGATTCTGGCAGATATTTTTCCCATTTGGATTCGCTGCTGTAATCCCATAATATCTCACCAATAACTATTTAAAGCTTAATGTCACTTACATGCTGACGGAGGAGTCTGCAGCTGGGGTCAGAGTCAGACAGAAGGGTGTGTGGTCAATAGTGGTATGTCAAGGTAAGCTCCTTTACACTTGTAACACGAGAGCAGAGCTGCTAATAAACTTGAAGTCGTTGTGTTGTGAGAGCAGACGAGCACCATGAGCGAGGAGGATGACACTGCCGTCTGAGGACAAATGTAAAAAGGAACGTCTCCATTTGGAAATAAGTGAGATCTCACCTCTGCCACTTGTTTGCTGTGGCAGGGGCATCACCTGCATGAAATATTCAGAGCCTTCTGCTACCTGCATCGCAAATATTGGAAAGAAAATAAGATGGATAATGTGTGTGTTTTTTTTAGATACAATATGATTTGAAGGATTTATTTTAGGTAATCCAAAGGCAATACTTTTTGATTCTTTCTTTGAAACTTGGCATTGCAATATATGTTTTTGTACAAGATTAAGGTTGTTAAAGAAACAATACCCAGATGCTAATCAGAACTAAAACTAATAACTAAAACTCTGAACGAGTATTAACAAAAAAACACATATGGCAGACATAGACCCTTGTAGTTGACCCTTGAGTTGTTTTAGAGTAGTCCCTATATCAGAACTAGAGAAGGCAATTTTTCATTTCTGAAAATGGCAATTGTCTAAACTGAGGTTTTGATCATCATGTGGTATCAAAATTAGTATCAAGACATTTCCTTGGTATCAAACTTTGACATTTCAGTATTGTGACAACACTAGTCTATGATAAATGTATTATTCATGTGACTTGCTCTGATTGACAGAAAACATAAAGTTGAATGCCATTTTGGCCTCTTGACCCTCTCCCTGGGAGTGGGCTGGAGATGCACTCGCAATGCAAGTTAATCCCATTTGTCAGGTGAAATAATAAATACATTTTCTCAAAATGGCTTCTTTGAATCATTGGGCTCATCAGTTCCTGATAACAGCTGGAGCGACTCAACTAAAACTGTTGCTTAATTAACCCTCATTATAAAACATGTTTGATAGTATCAGTGTGGTGTAGATCTGCTCTTCAATATAATCTGCCTCATGTTTTTAAATGAAGACTTTGAAAATATGTGTTCAAAAAGCTGTCCAGTCAATCATATACCCCCTCATGGGGTAACTCTGACTGGACCAATATTCATTTCAAATTACTGTTTACCAGGGCTAGAATCTGTTAAATAACCCTACAGGGATCGTGAAATCGTGCTCAAAAAGACAATTACACCATATTTATTTCTGTTTAAAGTCCTCATGGCATTTTTGAATGAAAGTTAATAACCCCTCCATTTACCATTTCATAACATTGACTGCAACGTTCTGTCTGAGTGTAGCGTCCATTCATGCTACACAAGCCAACCACAAAAAGTCAATGGTGTTTTTATGTTGTTAATAAAGGTCTAACAAGTCTCGCGTGTGGCGTATGACATACAACTGTAGCTCTTCAAACCTCACACAAGGAACAATAAATAATGTATATGGGCAAACACACACTGTAATTGCTTTGTGCACTAGGCCATGGGACCAGACAATAACACTATACTCACATCTACCGACAAAGGGGTCGTAACTCCAACTGTAACTCTTGTGTTATTGGTCCACACATTTAAAATACCTTTGGAGGTTGGTTACAAATTAAATATTGAAATGCTATCACTAAGGTCACCAAGAAATGTATTAACTCCTTTTTGTGGTAAAGGTGCACTATGTAACTTTTCTGGTGGAAGGTCTGCCACAAGCTCAAGATATTACTGCTTTGCCAGTAAAATTACACAATACAGCATTAAAATTATACTGATCTACTGATACTGATATGTCTATCTGATTGTTATTGCTACAAGAAATACTTTGATAAACATGTCTGTGTAATCCCTCAGT